>BHFT01082009.1:0-12809 GCA_004320025.1 Laticauda laticaudata | reverse complement strand
ACAAGGACAGGATCACCGGTCTTCTTCACAACCCTCCAGACCCAGCTGAACCTGCTCCACCCAGTCCAGGTCTGCTCCTCGACCCAGGTGATGTCACTGCCCTTCCAAGGCTTTCCACAGGCCCTCAACCTACCAAAGCTACGGCTACAGGAGCTCCAGCAGCACAGGCAGCCCTTCCCAGTCCAGGCACAGGTTCATCATATGCCACCGGTGCCACGCGTGCCAACGATGCCACTGATCGCCACAGATGCCAGCCACGCCACCGATGCCAGCCACGCAACCTAAGCAACCCATCGCCACAGATGCGCACCCATGCCACAGATGCCACCACGCCACCAGATGCCACCCCACGCCTCAACCTCGCTCACGCTGCAGACCAGACATCCTACTACACTCCTCCTTCCCTCCACCCCACAGCAAGCCGCCTCAGAACATCTGTCCATCGTCTTGGGACTGAACCCATGTCATGGAGGAAAGGGCTCTCCACATCACAGGACTGACAGCTCTCTGAGAGCTTCTCCTCCACATCCCTGTTGTCCTCTCAGGCCAAAGGCAACCAATGGCACCTCAGACCACCGCACTCCAGCAGCAGCACCTCCAGAGCACTGACCCTTCATCCTGAGACCATGGGCACGGCTCAGAGTGAACTGAGAGAGTGCCAGAGACTGGGTGCTACCTGATGACTTTATCCTTTGCTTGGGACACTTGGGGTCATTTTCTTTTAGTTTGTTCTTAATAAAGATTATCTTTGCTAAACACACTTGCTCAGTTCTTTTAGTCCAAACGTTTGGTGAACTTTTAGAAATGGTTAAGCCTTTGCAATCTTGTGGGATGGGTTAAGATAGCAGTGGAATGGGCAAGGGATACTTTGGATGGGTTAATAGCTATGGGATGGCAGGGATACCTTTGGAATGTAATAAGCTGTGAGATGGGCCAGCGGATACCTTTGGCATGGGTAATAGCTGTGGGATGGATAAACCTCCAGTGCAAGATAGGGGACTGTATGGTCCACCTCCCAGGTGCCACACTTTTGGCCTTTATTATCAATAAAATTTAATCATTGATGCCACACCAATTTTCAACATAAACAGATACTCTTTATTAAATGCCCTGTTCATTGTAGGGCCCTCAAATACATGGCAGGAGTCGATCATGTGATAGGAAGCAGCTGAAGGAAGCATCATTAGCATCTATCATCTGTCTGCACTCCATGCTCCAGCTGGGAGGTTGCACCAGTGTTTCAGGAGGTTGCGCTGCTTCTTCCCTTCATGTGAACGTCTGTGGGGCCCTGGTACATCACAGTGTCGTATGCAGGCTTTTCGGGCCCTGCCTCCATTCACCAGGCTCCATGTCCCCATTGCCTTGTTTTGGAGGTCCATTACGTTCTGCAGACTGGGTAGCGGGTGGGCGCATGAGATTGTGCAGGATGCAGCAAGAGTTCCACGATCTTCTCACGGTCTCTGGCAATGCTGCATGGTTGTTAGAAGTACTGACTGTGTCGGAATGCCAAACGTTCCCAGCCACGGCTGTCGCCTGGATGCTGTAGTTGAAGATCCTCTCTTCACGCGGTGAGGCATCTGGAAGTGTAGGGCTTCATGGAGGGTAGTTCTGAGGAGAAGGCGTTCATTCCCCACGATGAAGTAGGGCACATCTTGTTGTGTTGTTGGGACAAGGAGTACTGGATGGCTGGGAAGACCCAATGATGAGGTTGCGTTCCAGCCCTCCCTTGAGGTCAGCTGGGCATTGTATACCTGGGCATCTGAGATTTGATGACCCAGTTGCCTGAGCATCGATGTAAATGATCTTGTAGTCCAGTGCATCGTACCATGGTGAAGAGGATGAATAGCGTGCAGAAAGGACTCTTGTATTTTTTTGTTCGTGATAAGATGGACTCCTGAGCTTGCTGGGACTGTTGCAGGCGCACGCTGCTTCCCATGCTAGCTCCAACGGTGTTGGGGGAAGTTTCCACTTCTATAGCCACTGGCTCTGGCACTTTCTTTCCCCATCCTTCTTCAGTGGCTGTGGGCAGCTGAGTAAGAGGCTCGCTCAGGTGTTTCTATCGAATGATGGTTCTGCACCACTTCCTGACCACAATGCTTGATGGTGTTAGCGGTTGCACCCGCCTAGGCCGTAACTGCATCAGTTCCTCGCTAAGGGTTGGTCCGGAGGCCAGGTGGCGCATAGTCAGTGGCACCTTGAGTCCAGGGTCCAGGCTGGGCTGGGAAGTTGGTGGCTCTGCTGTGGTCCAACTCTGGGTCCTCAGCCGCTGCACAACTTTGTCAAAACATGGTGTGGGCATCCTCATGAAGTCTAGAATGCACGAGTGTCTTCGTTCTCAGCTCCACCATCAGCTTGTTATAGCAGTCCGTACTCTGCTCTTCTCCCGATCCATCTTCGGACCCAGACACTTCTTGGACGGCCTCCTTTTCTTCACGTAGAACAGGTGAAAGAGCCTGTAGATGGGTTGGCACTGTTGTAGAACGATGGTGGGCTACCAAAAAGAGTGTGTGACAATCCATGGTGGAAATGACTGGATGCTGTGGAGAGCCAAGAGCACAGATGAAGGCTGAAGAGGTCTGCGCACAGCAGGGCTGCTGGGCTGAAAGTGAGATCCAGGTGAGTTCGCTCCCCTTTTTCTAGAGAAATATAGGTTTTCCGCTCAGTGTCCTTTTGCATCCTCTAGGCATCCTGCAGACACTCCTAAATATCTGAGATACGTCCCCTATGTGAACGTTTTTTCCTTTTTAATGCTTTGTATGGGAGCTGCAATCCGGCTTTCATCTTTCTCCGTCCGTCTACTGACGCTGCATGTCCATTCCGCATCCCTTTCACTTTCTCCCTGTGTCCGTTTCTGCTGGAGCGGATTTGAGTTACGTGGATGCGCAGCGGATGCCTAGCGGATTATAGCGGATGCTAAACGGATATACGGGATGTAGAAGGATGTTCCCCGTATGCGTTGCGGATGCAGAACACGATGCATTGGATACATTTTCTGCTCAAAAGATTTTGTGCAGCTCAAAACTTTTTGAGCGTGAAAATGTCAGTAGACGGATGCTGGACGGATAGAGAGGGATAAAAAACGACGCACGTGAGTACAGACGGATGCATCGCGTTAACAACGGATGGCAAGTGTTTCTCTGTTTTACATCCTCTTTCCATCCGTTGGTGCTGTGTGACAGGGGCTTAAGCTTCATGCAGTTGTACAGCAAGGACTTTATTGATCAGTTTAGTCACATTTTAGGTAGTATGTTATAAGTTTAAACAAAGCCCAGTTTTATCACACATGAGGGTAAAAAAACAGAAGCTATAACTTACAATTTAGCAAGCCAACTTGGGGTTGTCTACATCTCTCTAAGCAGAAGAAAATGCTATATAAGAATGAAGATATGGTGCCAGTTCCTTTATCTGATGCAACTCTTTACCTCAGCAACTAATACAATTATTCCCTTGTGCAGTGTAGTTCTTTTGATTAGTCCACAGGACTGTGTCTACGTTCATATACTTGTCCTTACTCTGAACTCCAAGATTTGCACCCCTTACCCATGCCAATGGGTAGGCGGTGTCAAACTTGTGTCATCATGGTGTCGTCACGTGACATATCGTGAATTTTTTTCCCCTTTGCTGAACCAGGAATGGGTATGGCCAGCATGTGATGCATCTGGCCTGCAAGCTATGAGTTTGACACCACTACCAATGGGTAGTTTGGTAGTGGTGTCAAATGTCACTACCATTACCAATGGTAATGGGAAGATGCTTCATTGCATCTTCCCAAAGGTGTGAAAGAACAGACAAATTGAAAATTTTTGGGTTTCGAATTACAGAGCTGATTTACTCATTTACTCTGGGCCATCTATGTAGAAGTAGAAGGGGAGAGAGTTTCTGCCATTTCTCTACCACTCTGTTGAGGGGTGGCTCTTTCATATGAATAACTAAGTATTGCTTAAGGCACCAAGTTAACTATGGGGCTAAATTTTGAGGAAGGAAAAAAAAGCAAACTGAAAATATTTTTCATGGGCATGAAAATGTGGATTACACAGTTTGCCTTGGAGTCCAGTTGTTCCCAACTGGACTAGGGTGATCACTGGCTTATTATAGGATCTCTTAATGCAAAGCTTGCTAAGATGAAAGAGAAGATAAGCAAGCTAAAAGTTGACTCCTATTTCAAAATTGGTAACAAGACACCACACCAGAGGGCAGTAGTTTAACTTAAGCTCCAACAGCTGTTGGGACTCTTCAACCGTGAGGGCTCCTCCCATAATGTCACATTTTTCTCTGTCGACCTCTATTCTGATAAAATGATTGCTAACCTTACCAGTCAGAGTGCATTTGACCCCCAGGATAGATTTGTTGTCATACAAATCTACTAATTCTCTTTGATTAAATAGAAAATCATCTTTTTATATATCGAATTTAAAAAAGCACATTTCCCTCTGTATAAAACCACTTAGCACCTCTTCATTTTTGCTTGAAAAAGTGCTTTCTTCCAGCCATGACTGAAAATGGTTCTATAGTTATAATATGCCTCTTCATTGCAGGATTATCAAATATAATTCTGGCAAGCTCTTAAATTAAGAATCAGAACTTTTTCTGGAGTGTTTTAATAGGCTTTGAGAGCGGCTTTTCTGGTCCACCAATCTCATTTTGTCTTCAATCAGCATCCATAATGCACTTACCTCACAGTCACTTTTCTGCACTATATGCAAATAATTTTCACCAAAGGTGTATATGTTTGATTACTTATCAAAGTTTACAGTCACATGAATAATAATAGAACTATTTAGTAGCAGACAGTGAACTCAGAATCTTCCTCAACACAGAAGTGTTAATTCAGCCAGTCTGTTATCACATTGAAGGTACCACTTTATAAATTGAAAATAATTTTATCCAGAAAAAATATTGTATACTAGGACCATCTGCATGCTAGGCTGAATTATGAGCCTGGTCTAATAATGATTGTACCATGTGCATCTTCTGGCTCCAGACATGATTGGGTATAACTAGTTAATCTATGAATTAATCAGACTTAATATCCATATCTGGAGCTGTTTTCATCTGTTTGGGAGAAGCCAGAGAATAAAGCCATCCACATACCTATATCAAATAATGACTTTGTTCTCTTGTTTTTCCCAAGCAAATAAAACCAGAATAGCTTATTTTGATATATCACAGACTTGGTTGGTTAGTTGGCTAATTTCTTGCACATAGTCTCATATATCAGTGGAGTGACATGGTGGCATTCACTGCTAAAGAAGATTAAGCCTTAGGTGGGACACATGAATGTTGTTGATGAATCATACAAATGCATTATTCATAGTGTAATTTCCTTCTATTAGCATGGGAGGCCATCTTCCTTTATTGAAAAACCATCACAGTGGACTTTAACAGCTGCTGTACTCTTTGTTTTTGTGCAAGCCTAGATATAAAAACTGTGGAAATACTTTGCAGACTTTGTTACATGGACAGCCTTTGAGTATATTTGTCTTACTCCTCGACTGGAAGATGTGCCTCTGAAAAAATAACAATTCAAATGAGGTCTGCAAATAGCCTGTTGGAAGAAATGTACATCTGGGTTCAGTTCTAAGTGGGGAGAAAGGCACTGGAAACATGGAAGCTATTTGGAAAGATGGTTTAATGGAGGACAAGACCACATGGTTGAAGTCCTGGGCAATCGAGCCCATGGGTGAGAGAGGGAGAGAGATTTATACTCTCTCTTGGGCTTTGAACTTGCGTCCTGTTCCTGTGCAGGGGTAACTTTGTAGATTGTCTTGAGTCCCAGGGTTGTTTGAACCTTGTTGGGTGATACAATCTTCCCAGGTGCCATGTGGTAAGATGGATAGAGGGTTAATCCTATTATGTCCTGAGGGTGAAGGTCTTTTTCTTTGTAGATAAGCTGGCCTAGCCTTGCTGGGCTATTAACAAAGATGGTGGCTGCTTTCCAAAACCATGCTTCTCCTTTTCTCATCCAGGGAAGTATAATATTCTGTCTTTTTAATATTTTCTAGAATATTTCATTCTTCTAGGAGAGGGGTGGGTGCTAACTTTCTACAAACCTATAGGCTGGACAACCCATTTAGCTCACTGGGAATTGCAATAGCAGGTGGGAAGGGCTGCCATTTTGAATTAGCACATTCTTCCAAACATCCTCAGCCTGATGTATTGGGCAATAATAAAACTGGGTGGCTTCTCAGAGGAAAAGAAGTCCATCATTTTGTTGGAAGGAAAATCCATCTGATTCAGTTCCAAGCTGGGAGAAAGGCACTGGAAACAAAGTGGAGGCTGGAGGCTGATTGGAAAAAAAGGTTCCCTTTATTGATGAAGCAGAACCACCAACCAGATGTGATTCTGGGTGTTCTGTATGCAAATAACCGGCTTCAAATAATGCATTCCCATTGGCTGCTAAGAACGATAAGGGATTGGTTCCTNTTCTACATCCTGACTTAAATAAAGACTTTGCTGTTGGAACCCGGTCTACCTCGTGTTTTTCCGGACAAAACACTGGGAAGCTGATAAAATGGAATTTAGAGTGGGTGGTTTTTATACCTTCTTTGGGCTTTGTATTTATTTCCTGTTCCTATGCAAGAACATGTCCTTTAATATTCTAATGACTGTTGTCAGATTCCTAAGGGGTCATGACTGGTTCTATAGGCAAAAAGGGAAATGCAAATCCTAGGTCAGTGATGGTGAAACTTTTCATCATCGAGTGTCCAAACTGGAATGCGTACATGCACAATAGGGTGCCAGAAACCTTAAGACCAGCTGGCTGGTGCGCATGTGCACACTGTCCAGCTGGTTTTCAGGTTCCTGGCACTCCAGTGTGCACAAAGGCCAGCTGGCTAGCACGCTTGTGCATACCGGAAACTGGAACAGCAGCTGGTGATGGCACACATGCCCACAGAGAGGGCTCTGCATGCCACCTCTGGCATGCTTGCCATAGGTTCTCCATCATGGTCCTAGATGCTTGTCTGGGCTAATTTTGTCAACCTTTTGTTTGTTGTTTATCTGAGTTTCTGTCTTGATCCATGGATTATCAAATCTGAATTTCTAAAAGTTGGCCTCCTCAGTTCCTGCTTGGGGCAGGGAAATGGGCTGGTTTCTGCCTCCCTTAAGATTTTTTTTCCATTTCTCCTTTAGGGGAAATATTTTTATCCTGTCTTTTTTAATTTTTCCCAAAATATTTCATTCTTCGGGGGGCAGGGGGCTTCCCACAATTTAGAGAGTGAGCAAGGCCAACCAGCACAGGCAGGTAAAGCGCCAACATGCAAGGAGACTTACCAATTGGTTTCCATGGAAACTCACAAATCTGACGCTGAGCCTGCAAGTGTATTTAACATATTTGTAAATTATATCCTTTGTTCATGAAATGAATCTTGTTGCACCAATGTAATTTCAAATGATATGGCATTCTACTTTTTCATTATCTACAATCAGGCATCTTTGTAATAGTCCAATTGATACAGCACTGTTGCCAAGTTTGCTTTGTTGGCATGACCACTTACCTTCCAACATGCAATCCTGAGCCTCAGCAAAATCATCATCCTTGATGGTGAATGCTCCTCAAAGTTAGCTACTTTCAAGGTTAAGAGAAAGTAAAAGCATAATTACTTATGTAAGCACTGCTTTATAGAAATAAACTATCTTTCTCTCTCCATCTAAACATCTTTCCTTAGATAGTATTAATTAGCAACAGGCATTTGTAATGTTACAATTCATGACTAATCAGCTCTAATGATTTCAACAGATACTTTAAAAGTAATTATCTGAGCCATCAACATGAGAGCACAACCAACAAGTGTTTAGTTCCCAGGAACCATAAAAATACCTCAGACAGAGGAAGTAAGAGGAAAAGCTAAGAGTTTTCCATTAATAAAGGGAGGGGGAAATAGCAATAGCACCTAGGATTGTCTTAGACTTATATACCACTTCACGGTGCTTTACAGCCCTAAGTGATTTACAGAGTCAGCATATTTCCCCACTCTTTTAAATATACAGTATTTGAGAACAATCTCTTTCTCTCTCTTCCAGAAAGGTGCACCCAGCCAAGAAGAAATGTTCTTCAAAAGCAACTGCAGGTGTTTTGTTGCAAGTGAGAGAAGAGGTAGCTAAGATTTTCTGTCCTTCTTTCTTACCTTTGGCAGACAGTTTTAAGCAGCAGCTGGAGTCCAATTTTCTGCACATGTCTGTTGTCCCTACCACTGATTATTGATAATGTCCAATCTTCAAGATAAGTGCAACTTATTTAACCCTCACAAAAGTAATTACATGTGAAATAGGGAATCAGAAATTTGTTCACCGTTTTTTTGAGAAAAAAAGATAGCCTATGAGTCATCTAACACGTTTTCTTCCGATGAAAGCAAGAGAAAAAGCAAGAGAAAAAAAGCATTAATAAACACTGAGTAAAATTTACTTAGTGACCTTCTGTTGCTAGCATCGACAGCCTAATCAGAGTTTTCAACGCAATATCCACAAAGAAGAATAG
The DNA here is from genome assembly GCA_004320025.1 of Laticauda laticaudata. Taxonomy (NCBI): domain Eukaryota; kingdom Metazoa; phylum Chordata; class Lepidosauria; order Squamata; family Elapidae; genus Laticauda; species Laticauda laticaudata. The sequence goes on along the minus strand of BHFT01082009.1, from coordinate 4,333 downwards.
ATCAAAGGATTAAATCTGGAGAGCACTAGAAATAGACATATTTTGCTTAATTCTGCTTGGAAACTCAGGCTTTGGCCCCTAAGATATCCTTCCAAAGGAACTCATTGCTTTTGGCAAGGCAGGAATGGAAATAAATATGTTTTTCCAAGCAGATAGCTGTCTCATCACTACATACTTTAATTGCAAGCTGTCTCATTTTTTTTAAAAAAAGCTGTCTGTTGACTTCTTGAATTAAAACAATGTGGCCTATTCAAACAGTACTGAAAACAATTTCCTTAAACTTAATTTAAATATCCCTTACCATCTTGTTCCAAAAACTGCTCACATTTCCCATATGTATTACTCCTTCCATCATGTGGAATGCAAGCCTGAAAAATGTTTTTTTCCCTCACTGAACTGAAGTTCATATATTTCAAAATTATATCAATGTATTGCTGTGCCTAAAATTTAGTGACTAAAGCCACAAATCACACTGAAGATACAACATAATTCTACTATGTAATTTATTAGTATACAAACAATAAAACAGTATATATTGCTGTCTTTGAAAAACATAAGCAGTTTGCTGCTGAGCGAAGACAGAACCATAGCTTATACAGTACCATTACAATATCCATATAATATATTGTATGCAGCAGCACTCAGAGTGTGACCAGGAGTAGAATTGCCGATAAAGGAGTGAAAAGCTAACTTCTACTATTTTAAACAACAATAGCAAAGGAAACTTACATTTTAGACATTGTGCATTTCTACATATGCATGGATGTGGAATAGGCGCCAGTGGTGCGTTTATTTAAATGTTAGTAAATTGCTCTCATTAATACAGCTATCTATGCAGAACTCCTATTTCTAAGGTTGTACAGAAGGATTAATGGATGTTAAAATATGCTGCTAAAGTTGTATAGAAGGATTAATGGAAGTACTGATGGATGCAATTATGTTGATTCAGAAATAATGCTTTTTAATATAAAAGTAGCTCATCATGAGGATGAAAAGGCAGTTCAGATGTTGAAAACAGTGGGTGTATTGGGTACTTTTGGCCACACCTTCTCTGTTTTCCTCCCTCCTGGTTCTCCTTTGCTTTGAAATTAGTGAGAGTTTTGCTACTTGCTTCCATGTGCAGCTAGGTTCCCCCATGCAGCTCCAGAATGAATGTTGAGTGAATGTTACAAAAAGCTATTTGACAGGGCCAAGAAAACAGGGGAGAGAAAGATGGTAGGGGAGAGGCAGCCTGCCTTTATCACACCCAGAGCAAAACAAGTTCTTTCCTTCAGGCTGTCTAGCCATTTCACCATCCTTCTAACTCCTCTGCACTCATTTATTTTTCCTATCCAATGAGCGTGAACAATTCCACACTGCAGCCTGTCTGCATTTTATTCGTTGAATCCATCAGCAGCTTCTTCACAAAGAGAAAGCTCCTGTAATTGGGTTTTTAAAATGAGCTTTCTTGCCAAACACAGCAAAGGTGTTTATTGCTATGTGGAGCCTATAAATGTGTTAAAGTTGTCATAGAAAGAAACAACATAAAGAAATATAATTATTTGCCATCACCACCAATCTTGTAACCATTTTCTCTTTGTTGTAATTGACGGTGACTGGTTTTATATGTTGCATTGTCATGGTGCAGTTGGTTTGCTTTGGGGTTAATATCTGATTTGAACCTAGCCAGTTGTGGTTTAGACAACAAACCACAGTTTAAAAAGAACCAGGACACAGGAGAGATTACAGATCAGCCATTCTCTTGGTATTACATAAGTTATGTGAGATAGACAGCTATATAAATTGAAATAAATAAAATTATTTCTGCTTCTTTGTTGCAGGTGCTCTGGCTCTTGATTTTTTGACTGACTTTGGGTTTTCTCTTTGCATTGGACTCCGTCTACCCTTATATTCTAAAATTCACACTGAAGTCCAGGATTGCCAGTTGATGCTGCTATACAGTAAATTATTCAGTACTCCGGATAGCTAGCCTGGCAATCCACACATTCAAATTAATGGTGATCTCTTTTTCCTTTTCCTTTTTTCTTTTTTGGCATAAAGTACAGCAATGGTCCCCAACCTTTCCATCTCTGCAGGCTGGCAGTGGTGGCAGCAACAGCGGGGGAGGATGATTTCAGGCATATGCCCACCGTATGCGCAAATGGAGCTTTGCATGCTCACCTGAGGCTTACACGGCCTGGTTCCTAAAGGGCCACAGACAGGTACCAGTCTGTGGACCAAGGATTGGGGACCCATGCTGTATAGGAAGCATATAGAATAGATCCTCTATCCAGGGAAGGAGAAGAATGGAGAAATTAAAATCTTAAATCTCTCAGTCCTATACCTACAATATTTCTTCTTTTATGTATTCTGAGCGCATTTACACCAAGATAAATTCCTTGTGTGTCCAATCACACTTGGCCAATAAAGAATTCTAATTCTCTAAATTCTACAGCAATTTGGGGATAAGTAGAAGAGGGAAGATTTTCATTGGTGCCAATAATTTTTCCTTTTTTCAAAGAAAGTGCCTTGGGGAGTGAAAAGTAATTGGAAGCTTTAATATTTCCCCCTATTTTGTGCTGTCATGTGACAGTATATGAAACTTGTATGTTTACTTTTAGGGGAGGGAGGGAGGAAGGAAGGAAGGAAGGAAGGACCTCCTGCATGCTACATATTTAACACAGTAAGTAGTTTGAATCTCATTTAACGTCAATTGGTTTTAAGTCATTCTCAGGGCATCTTATGTGCCATGGAGTCTGATTACTTCTAAGTAACTGAAGATTTCTGTTCATTCATTCATTCATTCATTTGGGGTTTTTTTACACCTGTTCACTTTATTGTTGTTTTATAATACCTGTTTCTCTTTGTATTGCTACAAAGAGTATTACACTACTAATTTCTTTTTATTGTAATGTAATGACAGGCTGCCTAAGGCTCCTGGTGGGTGGATTCCACAACTCTTGTTTCCCTCTACGATATTAGCAAGAAGGGTGGGAGTAGAGAAGAAACCTGTTCTCTCTTCACTTCCTACCTTCCTTCTCTGCCACTATAAGTTGATAGGGGACATGAGAGGTGAGGTGACATCCCTTACAGTGGAAGAGCCCTGACTTTCCTTCTGTCAAAGGTCCAGTTGCTCATAAAATGAGTGACTTGGGACTGTGCCCTCAGTAGCCATATGTGCCAGTACTGTATGCTCTCTGCTACTCCCCAATAACTTTTGGGGAGGAAGGTCATCTCCTAGTATTACCTCCATAGTATCTAAGACATGAATATCCATTTGGAGATTTTGCCAGAATACTAGAGTATTTTCTTATCTATTGGATTGTGTAAAATAATTTATTGTTATGATCTGACAATCAAGTGTGATCTGGGAGTGTTACACTTCATCCCTGGTGGTATAGCTGACTGCAGTATTAGATTGCACAAGTTTCTTTGCCACTACAAGCTAACAATCTGGAATGGAACATAAGATTAGATGATGATAAACCATCCCTTTACCTGCTTACTCGAATCTCTGGCAATCATGCTGACTCTCTATCAGCTTTTTGGCGTTTTGATTGATTGTGTGCCATCTAGTTGAAAGCAACCACATAGATAATTTTGTTTCCAAATTAATCTGTCTCTGATTTGGTCTTTCAGGTCGCCCAACAATGGACCCATCACTGCTGTAATCAAGCTAATCTATTTCCCTTTCTGTTGATCACTCTCTTTTCTTTCCTTCCATCTTTCCCAGTTTTATAGACTTTGTACAATGTGACCAAAATGCAATAATTTGAATCCAGATATATATGCCCTTCAGTGAGAACTCTTGATTGATTGGTTTTATGATCTCTTTTTTTCTTGGTTGTCCAGGTTATTATGAGGAGTTTACTCCAATACCAACTTGAAAGTCTATGGAGATTCTCAGTCATCCAGATCATGGTTGTCCCAAAGGTGCTTTTTCAAAAGGCAACTGGACTTTCTGGTTTTTCTTTGAACACTGAAGTTTCTGGGATGAGAAACGAAGCGTCTTTAAAGAAAAAAAAACCAGAAAGTCCAGTTGCCTCTTGAAAAAGCACCTTTGGGACTGCCAAGTTGAAAAAACTCAATATTCTTTCTATTTTGCTTCTTCAAAGTCCAACTTTCACCTCCACTGATGTCACAGAGAAAACCACTGCCTGTGTGATATCGATATCAATAGATATAGTGTAGATACATCATAAAAGTTGAATATCTTTTCTAAAGCCTTCTGTCAGGCGGAGCTCCATTCAAAATCCAGGAAAGAAAGACTTAGACTCTTTAATTTAGAGAAAAGATATCTTTTACTGAAAGTGAAGTGGTAGCAACCAAAGAATTCTCAATCTGACAAATTAGG
>BHFT01082008.1:0-16033 GCA_004320025.1 Laticauda laticaudata | reverse complement strand
AGAAGCATCGATGTATATGCAATGCTTGCCTAGTCAGCATCAGACTCATGGCAACACCGACGTGATTGGATGACTTGGAAGAAGCCCTTGTAGTGCTGCTTGATAGACAAGAGGACCCCTCGAGTTTTGCTGCGAGCTTATGCAGGCCTACGTGGCTTCCCATCTATGGCTCCAACCGGTGGTGGGGCACACAGTTCGCCACGTTCTGATACCACTGTTTTGGGCAGTCTTTCCTCCAGCCCTTCTCTCAGGTGGGTCGGTGAGGCGCGATGGAAGAGTATTCTTTGATGATGGCCTGCACCACGGTTCTCTGGAACCACTTTGCTGGATGGTGTGTGGCACTCTCCCAGGGCTACTGCAGGTTTCTGTAATGTGGTTCCAGAGGTCAGTGGCGCAGATCGTGCCACCTTCAGTCCTGGGGTACCAGGCTGCGGACCGGAAGTTGGTGCTGCGGCTTGGTCAACCTGGGTCTCAGACCGCTCCACAAGTTCATCAAACATGGCTGGTGGCATCCTCATGAAGTGCTGGAATGCATGATGTCCTTCATTCCTCAGCTCCACCATCAGCTGTCATAGAGTCCAAACTCCACTACTTGTTCCCGATTCATCGTCGGACCCACACAGCTCTTGGAACGTCTCCTTCTTCTCCTTGCATAGAAAAGGTGAAACAGTTCTGAACAGGGCTTGGGTGTCTGGTGATTGAATGGATGGCAGCTACCATACAGGAGTGTGTGATGATCCATCGGTGGAGATCAATGATGAGTGGAAGAGCAGAGCAAGGATGTGCAAGAGGTCTCTACACTACGGCTGGTTGGACTGATGTGAGATCACAGGTGATTTCTCTCCCCTTTTTATAGGAAAATGATTGGTTTTTTCCGCTAGGTCCTGCTACATATCATAAGGCATACTCCGACATCCTAAATATCTGAGATACGTCTCCATTACCTACACAGATTTTTGTTCCTGCGTTTTCATGCTGTTATATACTGCTAGATGCATCCGCTTACATCCTCTTTCTATTGTCCGTGCTACTAGAAGCTGTGGGACGTTCCGTGTACCTCTTTCGCTTCCTCCCTCTTCCACTTTCTCAGCTGGCAGTGGATGTGAGTTGAGGGGATTCCAGTAGGATGCCGAGGAGGATACCAGCGGACATGTAACGATGACACAACGGACATAGAAACCGTTTGTTGCCCGTATGTGTCGCGGGATTACATACATCACGCGCACAGAAAAGTTCATCTTGCCAAAAAGTTTTATGCAGCTGCAAACTTTTTTGAGCAGATGAAAATTGCCGAGTAGATGGAAGTTTGGTACAGAGGATAGAGCGTATGAAACACATACGCAGTGAGTACACAACGGATGCATCGCGTTTTCAAAATGGATGGCAAGCTGTTTTTGTTTTACATCCTCGTTTGGCATCCTGTTGGTTGTCAGTGGCGACATGGGCTTTAGCCGCTTCAGTAGGATTATGTATTTTCCCCCTTTCTTGAAAAGGAGAGGCTGTATTTGTTATTTTTCTTCTTCTTTGGCACCTGCCCCAATTCATAGTTTTTCTCAAATGTTAAACAATAAAGTACCTGACATATGTTGCATTTTTCAAGTATTTAGGGTGTATTACATCGAGGACTTGATTCCTCCTGCATTTACCATATTTTACATTTCTTTTAATGTATTTTCATTTCCGTAGAAACATACTCATTAATTGTCACATTAATTCATGCCTTTTTTCACATTAATTCCTCACAACAAGTGATATATCACCCAGTATGTTTCCACCAGTAATTATGCGCTTTAAAATATCTTCAATGATTTCCCGATCTTTGCACATGTGCACATGTAGCTGCCATATTGTTATTGTTAATAGGTTTGATTAAGCATTTTTTTTTGGTGAAACCAATCAGTTACTTTGTTTTAATGAAATGACCAACTAAATCATTTATTAATAAAATTTATCACAAATATCTCAGGTGAGGTATAGCAAAGTGATACTCAAAAAAGAATAAAAATATAACATGTACTTATTAAATTTTCAGTAAGTAGTCTTTTGGAGTGTCTATGGAGATTCTCAGTCATCCAGGTCATGATTGTCCCAAAGGTGCTTTTTTCAAGAGGCAACTGAACTTTCTGGTTTTTCTTTGAAGATGTTTTGCTTCTCATCGAAGAAGCTTCTTCAGCTGTGACCGGATCCTTCCATTTCCCACCATCCAGTCAAAACTGAAGAAGCTTCTTGGATGAGAAGTGAAACATCTTCAAAGAAAAACCATGAAGTCCAGTTTCCTCTTGAAAAAAGCACCTTTGGGATAGTCTTTTGAAGGTTCCTTTAGAGCAGCGGTCACCAACTGGTGGGCCGTGGCCCACTGGTGGGCCGTGAGAAAATTTTGGTGGGCCGCAGAGAAATCTCACCCCCAGAGCACCCCCACAAAACAATTAATCCAGGCTGCGCAGAAACACAAGGCTGCACCGCCCACATGGCCCGCGGGAACCCTCCCCACCCACTCACTTCTTACCCAGTAAACTTGCCTGCTAAATTTCTGTTTTTCCTTTTTGTGACCATCATCTGTTCTGCTGTGCTGGGAGATTTAGATTAGCTAGGAAGCAGGAAATGCTTTCTAGCTAGTCTTTAGTTCTTCGGCTTAGCACAGCCGAACCTCTCTTAGGACTGAAAGGTTGCTTGCGAGCAAATTCAGTGCAGACTCAGGGCAATTTGAGAGACTGAGCTAGCCGATGGCAGATAGATCACTGAATGATTCTGTGAGCAACTCAATCTTACTGCTTTGCCTGATTTTGGATAATGGCAGATAGATAGATCTCTGAATGAATCTGTGATTCTGTGAGCAACTCAATCTGCCTGCCTGCTTTGCCTGATTTTTTTTTCTAAAAAATTCAATATTTATATAAATATTTGTAATATTTACATACATGCCATGCCCAGCCAGTCACATGACCACCAAGCCACACCCACACATTTGGGCATGCCCACAGAACCAGTTAGTGGTCCCTGGGATCTAAAATTATGAGATTGGTGGTCACTGAGGTCCAAAAGGTTGGCGACCCCTGCTCTAGAGGAGATCATGAGAGTATGATGGGGAAAGAGAAGATCTGTTTGGTCAAAGCTGTTGGACTTCATCCAGCATCTTGGTCAACCTTTGGGACAGAAAGTTCTACAGTCTTAAGTTGAGAGATGGTGACTAGCTCCACACTCAGCCTGTTCCACACCCAGCCTGCTTTATAACTTAAGAGAGAATTTTACTTTACTTCCTCTTCATTGTAGTCTTATACTATAATTAGTATAGTACAGTCTCTTACCATGTTGGCCCTCCTAAAGGAGGGTTCCTCCTCCTCCCAGCTAAGTGGAAGAATACTGAACAAGATAATATCTTTTGCTCTCATGTGGCAAAGGAAGAACATATAGAGGAAGCATTCCTGAATGTAGATGTACCTTACATATAATCAGACTATGAAGGTCAATTCAAAATAGATTTATCACTAACAGTTTACTTTTTATAATGACTTAAGAGAGAAAAAGAAGAGAAAGCTTATAGTGAGTCACCAAAATGTTTCCAACTCAAATTTAAATGCTCTTTTAATTTAGACGAGCTGAACATTATATTCTTATAAAGCAATTGGTTTTATTGGAAATCCATTTTGCCAAATGCTTTGCAAAAAAAGCAGTTATAAATAATCTTTAGAATGTGACCAAAATAGGTAATTGAAAGACTTCTGGGTACACATCGTTACTAAACATATCTATATACATTGTTAATGACTGAAAGGTAAAGTGAAGGGCAGGAGGAAAAAAAGGTTCTTGGAAATTACTCTCAATCTTTTTTGTTTAAGGCTCATATCAAAAGTTAATTATTGTGAAGACTAGTATTTTGAAGAACACTCCTGATTCTAAAATATGCTTAAATATTCTAAAATAATTGTATTAGTACTAAGGATTTTCAATATTCTCCTCAATATTTTCATTCAATACTAGTAATTATAATTTTTTCCTGTTCATTCTTGTCCAGTTCTCAGAGATTGCCTGGACAATCCCTGCAGTTTTCTGGGCAAGGTTTGTCTAAAGTGGTTTGCCATTGCCTCCTTCCTAGGACTAAGGATTGGCCAAGCTGACTTTGTACCCAAGGGGGGACTACAATTTATATTCTCTTGGTTTCTAATCTGGATGCCTTAACCACTACACCAAATTGCCTCCTAATGTACAGATATCTCTATATCTCTCTATATCTATCTATCTATCTATCTATCTATCTATCTATCTATCTATCTATCTATCTATCTATCCATCCATCCATCCGTCTATATTTGTGCTCTTTTGCTGTTAAAGTAGAATTACCCATTACATTAAAAACAACTAGGCAAAAGCACATATTTTATCCCTTGAACTGATCTATTTTCTGTCTATTATGTGATAAGGAAATCATTTATACGGTTCAAAAATCATTGTAAGCCAACAATTCAATTACAGGAACAGGACATTATGTCTCTTCCCTCATCTCTCAGGATTTAAAGCAAGTGAATCAACCAATCCTTTCAATATTACAAAATGTGTGACATGCACTGCACAGTTTGTGAAACAAATACCAATTAGAATACCAACTGGAAAATATTTTGAAAAAATGCTTCATTTGAAATAGGGGTAAGCCCCTGTTCAAATTATTCTAAATATTTTATGGTAAGTAGAATCAGGTTCCAATTCTGTTTCAGTAAGCTGGAATCTGTATTCAGTTGTGCCAATTTCTTAAGGAAAAGAGAATCTGAAACACTAAAAGTAGAATTACAGTGGAAATATGGAATGTTAGAAGCCTAAACATTGGAAAGCTCAAAATAGTGAAAGGAATTGACTGCACGTTGACATTTTAAGCAACAGTTAATTGAAATGGATGGCAATTGGACACAATTATTCAGAAAACAAACATTTTACTATTCAGGAACAAAAATAAAGATGGAACTATGGTGCTTTCATAGTTAAGAAGGATATAACAACAGCAATACTTAGCTACAGTGCAATAATACCCTCTGGATTTTGTAGGCGCCCCTTTAATGTACAATTTATGTTCCATTAACTGATGCAGAATAAGTGCTTGACAAGTTTTATGGTCAAGTTTAATCTGAGATTGATGCAATGTGCAAGCAGGACGTGCTACTTGTGGTTGGAGACAAGATTAGCAAAATTGGAAATAGTAAGAACAAAGTAATTGTGCTGTGGGATTTAAGAAACAAAAATAAAGCATGAGAATGGCTTAGCAGTTTCTGCCAATCCAGTGATTTTTTTCATTGCTAACACAGTCTTCAGATAACCAAAACACCACCTATATAAATAAACATCACCAGGTAGAGTACATAGAAAACAATTGACTATATTATTTACACAAGAAGGTGGAAGAGCTCAATTACAACAGCAAAGATGTGCCCAGAGGCTGACTGCAGAATAGACCATAAGCTATTCATAGGCAAGTTAAGCTAAAGTGAAAAAATAATACCAACTACCTTCTATGACATGATTTTGAATTTATGTCCATCATTTTCAAATAAAATTTCAGGAAACATTTTGAAGTCTTGAAATTAATTCATAGGAAACCAGAGGAAACACTGAATGAAATTTTATTTGCTAGTCTGGATGATATTATTATGCTAATTTTTAAGTAAGTCTTGAGCAACTCTTACTATCCATTTGAATAAATGGCTCATTGTTTTGTATTAAAGAAATTGTCTTGTTTTTATGCAGATAAATTATTAAAGGAGAAAACAATTCTGTAATAAAGAACAATTCTCATTGTATGAGAGGGCCGAGAATAACTTTAAAGCAGCCTCAGATAAAATCCAGTGAGGAACCAATCTGAAACCGAACACAAGTTTTGGATCCAGCTTAAATGACTCTGTGCTGCTTCTTTTTAGAATTGTGAATTTTAATTATTATGACTTTAAAAGTGATATTAATTACATGGTTATGCAATTATTGGAATAATGTTCATAGTTTAATTCATTTGTCTTTCTGGTTATTTTATTACATTTTTGTTGATGCAGAATCTATAAAAATATATTTGTAAGTTTTTTTTTTAAATTTGTGAGTCTCATGTAACTTCCTCCTATTAGTAAAAAAACGACAATTTTCTGGTAAACTGGGAGTATTGAACACCGTTCTTTTGGAAATAGCCAAAGAAAGGCATTTTTTTAAAAAGATGCAATTTGTTATTCAAGGAATGCAGTTTATGGCTTTTAAATATTTTACTCTTATGTTTTTAATTTTGATTGTAGGAAAGTTCTCATCTGCCAGCTTCTTTGTTATTAGCCCAGCATAAAGATCGGTCTACGCAGCTAGAAATGCAACTGGAGATTCCCAAACCTATCAAACCAGTGGCATTTTCAACAGGCATCAAAATGGTAAGATATAAACAACTTTCTGTGTGTATAAGAAATAATTATTTTTTCCTTTTCACAGTCTAACCTTTCCAATCTGAGTTTGGAACAAGAAATTAAATTCTAGATTCACTGTAGCACTTAAGTTGTGATTAGGTAGAGATAAAGAAAACAGAATGATATATTAGTTGGTTTCAAAACCTTGTAATATTTTCAATTCACAAATGTACAGTAGATTATATCACACATAAGAAAGCACAGCCTATTGGCAGTGGATCTAATGTTCCAAATTGCATGCTGGCAGTCTTTTCTCGATTTTAAAATCACACAAATGAATGCAACCTATTATGCTGGATATGGATAATTGTTTGCTCCAGATACGTTCTGCATTAGGGTTGGCATATTTTGAAAACAATTAGAAAAATTATTTTGGATCTTGTGCAAATGTGTTTATAACACCTCATTTGTTGAAGAAGCTTTTTCAGGGTTTGGCATGAAGTTAAAAAAAGACTTGCAGCTTGAAGAATCACATTAATTTTGGTGAGTCAACAACCTTAAAACAGTTGCAACTGAAAAGACAAAAAAACTTAGGCTTGCATAACATCTGAAGTGATACTTTGGAATCATTTTCGAGGGATTGACAGTCCTATCCTTTAGGAAATATGGATGATAATAGTGTGAAATATCTCTCAAAGAGTCTCTCCAAAGTTCATCTAGTTTTGGCATATGTTTATTTTCTCATTAAAAATGACAGTTCCTTGGCTGTGTTATAGATTGTATGTACTCTTTTCTTATGAACAATCAGCATTCATTCTTGACTTGGTTTGGACATAGCATTAATCTTTGATATAACTAGGAAGAAATAATACTTTTTGCTTCTATTGTCAATTAATCTTGATTATATGGATATGCAGACATATACTTAATCTTGAAGTGGTTTAGTGCATTTCTCCAACCTAGTGATCTCCAGTTGCACTGGATTGCAGTTCTTTGCTGGTAAATAGTTATAGCTCTTATGCTTAGGAAAAGCTGATATAAATCAGCTTGGGAAAAGCTGATTTAAAGAGGAAAGCCATATTAAGGAACAAAATGCTAAAATTGAGTTTTTCCCTAAGATAGAAATGGGTGATTTAGTTCTGTATATATATTTTGAACTTCAGGTCCCACCAGCCTTGGTTATCTTGGTCTAAATAAAATTTAACCCTGCCCTAAACTATTGTAAAGACAAACCAGAAATTATCTGGATATATCAAAGCACAGGTAGTTAAAAATGGAAGTAAAAGTAACAACATTGGTGCACTTATATCATACAATATGTTGGTAAATGGTTTTTTTCATACAATCACTGAACGTTCATGGGAAAAAGAGTAGATTCTTGCTAGCAGGATGATTTGTTTTGAAAGGTTTATTTAAAGACAGAATTTTTATTTGGTAGTATTTATTTCTCTTGAATTATGACAGTGATGATAACCATACAGTTTTCTCAGTTTTATTTTGCAGAGGTTATCATAAAAGTCAAGATAACATCTGTTTGCCCCTTAGGGTGAGGCTGCCATTACATTATTGCAACTGCCATTCTGACTCTGTTAATATCTCTTGACATCTTTGAACTGAGTACTTTTCTAAACATATTTTTTCATATTTACATTTCTCTTTTTGTGATCTTTCTGTTGAGTACCAAGAAAAGATAGAACAGAAAAAATGGTTGACAAGGCCCAGAATTTGTTTTCACTTGTCTTAGGTCATTTAGTATAACTCTATTATTGCTAATTACATTTATATCCTGCCTTTCTCAGAGATATCATGGTAGTTTACATGAGAGGGGAGGTAGATGGGTCTCCCTTGATTTTATCCCCACAATAGCTTGGTGAGGTAGGCTGGGCTGAAAGAAAATAATTGGATCAAAGGCTGATACTTAAGCATCTCACGACACTGGCTCTCTTTTAATAAATAAGGTACTATGGTACTATGCATAAATAGATTTGAGCTGTGTGCTGAAACGTAGGCTGTCATTGGATCAATGATGGAAGGATGGTAGTCAACCTTGAGCCTGGGAAGATTCAAACTGCCAAATTGCAGGTAGCTGGCAGTCAGCGGAGGTAGCCTGCAGTACTGCATCCTCATCACTGCCCTACTGTAGCTCATTACTTTAACTTTCATTGTTTCCCTTTCTGAGGGCAGCAGTACTGGGCCTCAGAAAGTGGGAGCTCCCTATTTTCCCCACATGTCATTCCTTAACTCCTTATGCTAGGTATCGCTTAGATATATTAATTAGCTAATTTTTTTTAAAATGGTGATGTGTTTAGTTGTAAAAAAATTATTGTCACTTCTTTCTTGCAGCATGTTCTTCTGTCATCATATTTTCCCTTCTTGGAATCACTGCCCATCTTATGGAGAATATATTGTGCCACGAGCTTGGCCAATACCCAGCCATACCACTGCCACTTCAGTGTCCAACCAACTCCCTCCCTCCTGTTGTTTGGACTGAGGAGGGACTGTTCTGACAGTCTGGACCCCATGCCAGGGTAGGGATGTGGCTGAAATTGCTACTGGGGACCTGGCTGCAGTGGGTCTGATACTTCTCTACTCCCATCTTATCTGCTGCCTCTTATTTCTGTTGAAGAAAAGAATTCAAGGGAGAGATGGGTATTTAACACCTCATTTTATAGAAACCAATTTCTGTGGTAATCTAGCTGGTTGCGGGGGGGGGGGGGGGGNGGGGGGGGGGGGGAGAATGTGAGATTGCATTGTGTCCACAAATTGCTTCCATAATTCCTATTCTTTCTTCATATTTTGGTAAAAGGAGTACTTTAAACCACTCTGAACAGTGCTTGCTGATTTTTTCAAAAAATGCTATTAGCTCTAGAGCCATGAGCTATTTATTTTTGAGTTAAACAAATGAAACAAAATCTTCGGCTGAAACCAAGATTCTGATTTGGTGTCAAATCACAACTGTGTAAAATATATGAAATGGCATTTATACACATAAATTTGTTGTTTTTGATTCTCTTTATTGTTTGTATTTCTCTCTCTCATCATCTCCCTGTTCTTTAACTTTGAACTGAAAAAGTCTTGAGGGTAGATTAGATATTTCTTGCTTCCTTAGATTCCCAAATGAATACATGAGTCAGTTTTCATCATCAGACTATTGGTCTGCCTGACCACTGGTTCATTTAGCCCCATATTATCCACTCTAATTGGCTGGTATTAGTTTTCTTTCACCCTGAACAGAAACCTTGCCAATTGCAATACTTGGGTTTCCTTTAATTGGAATTGCAAAACTTGAATCTGGGTTCCTGTGAATATAAAATATTTGTTCAGCACTGACCTATGATTCTGCCTTGCAAACTGATGCCACATTGTCTAGGATAAGGATGAAAAACTGAATCCAACAAAATGACTGGATGCTTCCCAAGTTTACATCTGGAGTACAGGTGAACTGAATCTGGAAGAGAGTCCACTCAATCAAAGTTCTTGTTCTGTGTCATTTCTTCTAGACTTGGCTTGCAGCCAATGTTCTTGTTCTGCCCTTGCACATCTCGATCTCTGATTCAGCCAGAGTGAAGCTTTTGAGGGGAAATTTGTCAATATGAATGAATGCCTTGTAGGCTACATCCACACTCTCGACTGGAATTTTTCAATCTCTGATCTAAAGGTTTGTTTGGTTGTTAATTATATTATATATTAATAATATATTATTTACATAACTGCTACATTATGAACCACAGTCCTGGTAAGCTCATAAAACAATTAAAAAATAAAAAATGCAAACAACCAGAAACAAAACTTATAGTCTCCCAACACTCTCCCATACATCAGCATTCCACCTTGCTGGGCTTCAGCCTCATCGTACCCCAGTGTATGTGGGAAGAGCAAGATCTTTAAGGCCTTCTGCTGGGATCTGCTGGATGTCATGGTGGAGGATGTTCCGCTGGGCAGGGGCAGCTATAGAGAAGAACACTTTCTAGGTCCTTCTTGATTTCCAGATTTAAGAGAAGAGACCTGGAATGTACTCATTGTATCCAACCCTCATGAGAGGTTGAGCAGATACATCCAGGGAGAGATGGTTCCACAAATGTAGTTTATGATCTTATCTTTGTTTTAAGGTCCTCATACATAGTTCCTTCTGATGGTGAGGATATGATGAAGTTATCTGAAATAAGACCTTCTATGTGGTAGCACCAAAACAATGGAGCACCATTTGAGGAAGCTTATTCCTTTCCCTTGTGACTCTGTAACATGATATTTCAGATTCAGATTTAGATTCATTTCATTTCATTTTATTTACAGCTGATATCAAGAGGCTGGGACATATGTGGGAGAAATCAAAATATTTCCACATGTATAGTCTTACTTAGTGTGTGAAGCAGGTAAAGAAGCTGAAATGGTCTGAGGAGTTGGCAGGAAAATAGTTTCTGGACCCAGAGAAAAAGAAGATCACTACCAAGCGAAAATAGATTTAATTTGTTTCAGACTGCTAAGGACATGCATCATCTTGGGAGAGTTAAATCACCCCAAAAGAGTTGTTGTCATATGTCTTACTATGTGTGGATATGAAAATGATGCTTTGAGGATTCAATCTACCCAGTGTGGAGGGCCAAGAAAGAAGAGTATTTGAAGATAAGATAACCAAAAAGATAGCCATCAGTGCTTTACTAGTCCTAAGAGGTTGCCTGCTATCTCTAGAATAAGCTCTTGATTGACTCTATGGAGAAATTTAATAATAGCTATACATACAGCAATAGGCATAGATAGTAGCAGAAGGATAACTTTTACAGGCAGGGAGATAGTTGGCCTGGTAGAGCAAATTAGGCCACAATTTATTACTTTTGGGAGGGAGGGAATTATTTGTTTGTTTGCTTTAGCTGAATGCTACTTGTTGATCTATCGATTTGAAAAAAAGGCAATCTTTTAAAGAACCTGATATTTTTCTCTCTGAAAATATTACAAATAAAGAAAAAAAACCCCAAAGTCTCGCATTCTGTTTTATCTCTTCAATCCTGAGGGGGATCCAACCCCTTAGCTAAATTATTTTGTGTTACATTTTATCTATTCTCTTTTATGTTTATCTTGTTTTGGGGATATTTATTTTCCGATAGTGAGTGTAGTTAAACATTTTGTTGGCTCTTTTCCTTGCAAAGCTCTTTAATTTGGTACATATGCTGCCTTTTGCCTCTTCTTTATGCATATTAGAAAGAAGAGCAATTCATATATTCAAATACCAGAGAAGATATCTGGTAGAGCAAGCCAAAATATGGCTGGCTGGATATATGCTTTCCCCTCCCCTCTTTTTCAGTCTTTCCACAGTTGTTTGCTTTGGAAAACTCACACTTAAAGCACATGGAAATACTTCACACTTTTGAGAAATGCTGACTTCCTACATGCTTTATGAAGGAACAGCACATCATTCATACAATGTAAGCACATTTTATAGATTATCTCAATATAACTTTTCATTTCTGATGTGTGTGTGTTTTTTTTTTTAAACAGTGAAACAGTTTTTTAAACTGTAACGTGTTCCTTCTTTTATTACCATATTTTGACCATGTGTTGCATAAATCAGGGATAGCTAAATCTTTGGTGCTAATTTTTATTGGGCACCAAAATACTAGTTGTTAAATTTAAAATTTCAAAGTAAAATAAATCAGAAAAGACTTTTAATTAAAATGTAATAAGTGACAATAGTTGGCCTCAAAATCAAACTGCATTTCAGTTTGTGCCTTAGATATTTTCTTCTCCCAGAAGAATGGAGATTTGAACTGAAACATCTTTCTTTGTCTCAGAAGCCTAAATTAAATTCCATATGCATTTCTATTTCTCCAGAGCTATTGCTAAGAGGATAAACTTTAATCTAGGACAGAAAAGGGTCAACTCAGCTTTATCTTTCTCTCTGCCCTGGTACTTGCTTGTCTCCTTTCCTCTAAAGAACAGCTTCTGTCCTCTGAAAGAGAAAAAACTTTTCTCTATTTAGGAGAGTAAAGGTTGAGGAAATCTCCTGAGCGTACATACTAATACTTTTATCTGAAAGAAGTTGTGTATTCTTCCTGATAGTGGCTCCTAATCTTTGAAACATCCCTCCCCTGAGACCCAAATATGCCCCTGCCTTACTGAAAATCTTGAAAACTTGGCTTTTCCTACAGACATAGGGTGCGTAAACTGAGATTGGAGCCCAGCAAAATCAGGATGTGTGGGATGTGTGTTACTTTTTGAGGCGTCAGTAATTTTTGTGATGGTTTTTATGTTTTTTACTACTTTGTTGTTTGTTAGTCATCCAGGTACATGGTGCATGAGATTAACAACCAAACAAGTCTTTTAAAATAAATGAATAAATAAATACATTAGAGAATTGGATTGTGGCTGGAAAGATATCATGTCAGATTGCTGCTGTTGCACACATTTGGGGCCAGACATTATCTCTCAGTCTAATTTGCTTTTTATAACAGAATGTAAAATGGGTAAGAAGGCATCTATGCATGCCATAAAGAGGCAGGATTAAAATGTAAATAAAAATAATTAAAAGGCAGACCACTCAAGGCAGAAGGTTTTACAAAGCAAAGTTGTCTTGGTCTCAGAGTTGCCATAATCAAACAACAATAAAAAAGCAGACTGATAGACAATTAAAAAAACTTGTGGTACTTGTGGCACATTTTTCCTTATAAGTCTTAGCTGATCTTTACTTTCTCTTACCTCTTTACATCAAGATTCATTTTGTTTATAGATTTGTTTAATTCTGCTTTTAAAGCCATGGGGAATAGTTGTTTTAAGAAAGTACAAATTATATATAATTTTCTAAATTAAAAATCAAATGAGTAACCTACTTACTGCTGTCCAACAGTTTAAAAAAATGAACTATAAGTTGTTACTTTCTGTTTTGTTTGGTACAGGTTTTTTTCTTTCTGCTTCCCTGTTAATATATTAAAAAACTGCAAGCTGTAAAGAAATTAAAGCAGGAAACTGATAAGCAAAATTATGACCAATGGAACAAAAATCACATTAAAATGCATTTATTTTGCTGCCTCTTTTATGAGAATTGCCTGAAGTTTAATCATTGATTGCCTGCATATGCTAAGGAGAAAGGATTTTTGGATCAAAGGGACAATGCACTCTAATGAAGAAGTAGTCCTAAACAATGGTTTTCAGGAAGGGTGTTTGTTCAGGTGTTCATGGGTGGAGGTTATTGTTCCATGCAACTATCAACTGGCATCAAAAGCTGGCACTTCCTTGTAGCACCCAGGATGTTTTTGGGATGTCCATCAAGATAGAACTGAGGAAAAAGCATCTAGTGTCAGTTACTGTTGAAAGAAACTTCTTTGATTGTTTGGGAGGGAGGGAGGGGGGAGGAAATATAGTTCATTTTGAAAGGTTTAATGCTTACTTCTTTTTTTGTGGTTGTTAATTGGCCTTGTTTCATTTCAGGTAATTAACCTAGCTTTCTGTGTTTCTGAATATAGTATTAGGTCTTTCCAAACCCATAAAAATAGAAGTTGTTCTGGTCCATTAAAAAAATCACACCAATGCAATATTTTTATTAAAGTATTGCATGAAAATATATTCAATAAGATTTTAAAGTATACTCACCTGGGACATTTTGGTTGTGCCTGATAATAATTGGAGATACTGATAATTATAAACTAAGTATCTGTAAATAAATCTGATAATGTAAATACCCCTTTTAGTGTAAATCTGCAACACACATGTGAGTTTTGTACACAAATCATGCTAGATCAAATGGTGGGCTTTTCTTTTTTTGCTTAGTGTGTTATGCAAACCAGCTGTTAATAAGCCATGATATAGGGCTAAATGTATTATGTGAATCCAATTTATTATTGCTCAACAAATCATAATTAAGCTTAGAGTGATATACATATAGTGTGATGTACAAACCAGATCAGAATTAATTTATGGGAGGTATACATTTTGTCAATAGAATCTGGGAGAATTTATCTTAGTCTTCCTCTGTCTAATGCTGTCTAATTTAAAACTAAATTGATTCTGAGAGGATTAATCAAGATCACTTTTCTTTGTAGCTTTAGTCCTAGAAGATATAAAGTAGAAGAGAAAGATATGTTGAGTTCATACTTTTGATATGTTTTGAGTTCATACTTTTGCTTTATAATAGGTACAATGGTGAGGGGAAAGGATCCTGGGGTTAGAACATAGGTATCCAATCTTTTGCCTTGCCTGGGCTGCACTGAGTGAAGAGGGAGTTGTCTCATCTGGATATAAAATATATAATATGTTTTTACAATATAAAATCACATACTATTAAAAGTTTATGATTTGTGGGTTGCATTACTAGTTGACCCCAGGCCATGGGTTGGACACCCCTGTGTTGAATACACCCCTGTGTTGAGTTACAATCTCCATGTGTTGAGCATTTTGCACAGTAAACGTAGGGAGCAGGATGACAGTTAAGTGTTAAATGCAAGTTAATTTTCTGATCTCTTAGAAAATGTGGTTTTGAAATGATGGGATCGGTCAGTGGAACTACTAAAAGGCTGGGAGTATGCAGAGGTTAGTTTGGAAAGTATCAGTTCCTCATAATTCTCTGTGTGGATGAATTTAAGTTACCTGAGACAGCTTATTTTGAGAAAAGAGCTGAAATAAGAAAAAGCTAAAAATAGTTCCTGAATCAAGTATTTTAATTTTGGCAAAGTAGAACTCATTTTCTGCTAAGCTAGTTTGAACCTAATTGAAAACAATAAGACTAATATTTCAGAATTTCCTTTTGTTTCCTTTTCAACAAAGAAATAACAGAATGTTTGAGGTTTAACTTTCTTGAGATAATATAAATAAATATAAAATTCCTATGATTTAATTGTAATTTATTTTTAGTGCTCATGGGCTATATTTTGTCTTTTCTTACTCCACAGCTGCCTTCTTGGTTTTTCTTGCATTATCTTGTGGTTGTGCCTTATGGTTATCTAACCATCTTTTCATATTAATTACTTTTTAGTCCAATCAGACCATGACTGTAGTTAAATGGCTATTCAATTTTGAGCCACTAACTTTTGACGGTACTATTTTGCTCTGTAATATCTCTGAAACTCTTTTGCAGTAGCTTGAGCAGCACATCGCAAAATATTTCCTGTTATTATGAAGGAAATTATCCCCCTAGTGATTAATTGGGGAACTGATTCTTTGTTAGATGAATTTACAGATTGTTGGAATGATCTCTTCTTTCTCAAAATCGGAGGAGGGAGCTGATAGAAAATTGGTTTCTATTTTTTAGAGTTCCATGTAGCATTTGCTTATCGGGTGATAAGAGTCTGTAATTGGAGGTGCCTTGTCAAAAAAAAAAACAAATTCAGAAGTAATACAGTATGTTCATGACCATATCCTTGAATAGTGAGAATAAACTTGTAATGAAGTAGTTTTATTGACAGAAGAATATAATCATACTGTCCTATAAAGAGTTATTTTATTATATTATCAGAAAGGCATGTAAATGAATATATGATCCTTTAATTTAACTTGCATTCAGAATTTGTATTAACATACTTGTGGCATTAATGTTTCATTATGTAAAGCCTTGAGATGTTTCTACAGAAAGTTCTCCTCCTTCCCAAACTACGAGGGCTATCCACAAAATAGATTATGTTTTGTGATTGAAAAAAAACAAAGTGTAGGATTTTTTTTTTATTATATACACTTGAAAGTGACACTTAAAT
>BHFT01082001.1:0-12087 GCA_004320025.1 Laticauda laticaudata | reverse complement strand
TTGTGGGAGCGCCATCAGTTGAGACTTTGAAGAAGAGATTGGACTGCCATTTGTCAGAAATGGTGTAGGGTCTCCCGTTTGGATGGGGGATTGGACTAGATGACCTACAAGGTCCCTTCCAACTCTGATTATCTGTTATGGAGAACTAGCTCGAGTTCATTCCCTCATCCAATCTTCTGAGTAAGTTATCCACCAAAGCAAACAAAAAAATTGACTATCACATTCTGATTGAAAGCCTAACAGAAATTGATCCAAGTAATTAACATATCTCTTTCTGGAGCTCTGAGGTCACAATTACCTGGCTATAACTTTATGGATCTTTATTAATCTCACAGCCCAAAGTAATGTTTTTAAACATTCATTGTATTATTGTTTTTAATGGCGGAACATATGCTATCTGCTAAAAATATGGATCAGCTTCCTTGTTTATGTAATCAACCACAAGGGCTGAAGTTGAGTAAGAAAGAGGTAACCTTCTGTCCAAGCTTTGTAAGCAGAAGGGCTTATCTATCTTTAACTGCAATTAAAACTTGCAGGCTTATCTCTAAGTAGTAAACTTAATCCAAGTTCAAACATACTAATGGTTTTAATTGAACAGGCAAACAACGAACACTTAAGTCAAAGAGTACAAACCAGTCAGAAACCTAACAGGCAGTCAAAACAACCAAATCTTGTATAAAAATCCAAATGAGAAAACTGCATGTTGAGATCAACTGATTCAGAGTTTCAAGGAGCATTACACAGCATGAAGTGCTATGAAGCCTTCCCAACTGTGTGGTTCCAGTAAATCCTGAATTATTTCTCAAATATGCCAATCTCTACTTCACAGGAGTATACCTGGTCCTCATTTCTGGATTAACTCTGGTTAAGTTAATGTAAATTAAGTGGTAATAATCCATTCTCAACATAATCACTCTTCTATAATTCTGCCTTCTTTTATTGCCTCTTTAAATGCTAGTATACTTATAGATTTGACTGATATTACAGGTCACAGTCTTCGGTGCCTTGGAAATGCATGGAGGACCAAGGAATAGGCACCGACTCTTTGTTGGGCTCTTGCAAACTGGGTCTGCTTCTAGTAAAGCTATTCTTGATTCTTATCTGAGGAGACTTCATGGAACCATGTAATGAAATTTTCTAAATATTCTGTACAAATTCTTGAGAGACATTCAAGGTGGCTTGTACATTCAAGGTGGCTTGTGACTTATGATGCATTTCACTCCTCCTTCGGGGTCAGCCTGGTCATCTCATACAAATTAGCACCTATAGCCCAGTCAAATATACCAAGTTATACATACTAAGTCAAGAATGTTCCTTAGACACATTTGCCTCAGGAATACCCTTATAAGTTAAGAGTTAAGGAAAATTTATAGAGTATGTAAATTGACATGATGTTTTGTTGGTCTATCTATATCTGCACAGTGTCAAAAGGTTCTTTATTTTTTTGTACATAAAGCTTTCTAACTAAAATATGGTTAAAACAGTGCAGTGGAGTAACTAAATAAAAATTAGGGAAGCTAATCAGAGTGACGATTGTCTAACAAAAAAGCTTTCAACCATTACTCAGTAAAGAACAATAAAACAGGGAAAGGAAGCAGGAATGAGATGAAGAGCAAGAATCACTTTACTCCTATTTAATGTATAATGAAGAGACTTCAGCAATAAGTATATTTAGCGAGGCAGTGTGTTAATAACAAGAGCAACAAATTTTGCTTTCTTCCCAGTAACAACTCTTAAGCAAAGCTCTGCAGTTTACTTTTGGCTTATGGTTATTTGTCAACACTTTTCTATTATTTAGAGACTGATTTCTTTCCCTCTTTTAGTTCACTGTTGGAATAGAATCAATACAAATCTGCTCTTAAAGTAACTGCATCTGACCTGTGTTTGTTCTAAACTACATCATTCATAATGGTGATAGATTGGTTATGGTATTCCTCTTTGTATAAAACATAAAGCATAATAAGTACATATATTTTATGCCCAAGGTCAGAAGAAAATTAATGGATAAAGAGTTAGATAAAACAGAGTTCAAGCTAAGGGGGCTAAGTGCTCTCTGCTGGATATACCAAAGCAGGCAGTACAAAGCCCATTATACTCAAATCTTCTTGGAGCACTTCAAAAGTGAAATTGTTTCCACGGGGTAACTCATAAAAACTACCAAGCTTATACATTTCTATTGCAAAGCATCGCCTGCAGGAATTCGGCAAATGTTCCTCTTCAGGATCTTATTTAGCATATTCCATTTACCAATCTTACCTTTAAGACATAAATCCATTTGCTATTTATGATTAAAGCTGTACACATTATGGCTGTCATTATGAATATATCATTATGTCATATTTCTTAATCCCACTGACATATCTACTAAAGGAAAGATCCAATAGAAGCCCTTTGGAAAAGTATGGGGTTTACTTTATTGTGATCTGACAATGACACTCATTTCATTTATGATTCAATTGTCCACCATGCCATCAAGATAACTGGGGGGAAAATCCTCTTTTGCTTTAAATGAAGCATATAAAACCTGCTATCCAAAGACCAATGTGGCTCTCAATTTCACGTGACATTAATTTCAAAAGTGTTCTGCAACCTATTGATTCACATTTCTGATGAGGATAGAGCAATCTATCCTAACCTAGCATAAGAAGAAGAAAACAAAGATGGAAAGACTCTAAGAAAGTTATCAAAAAAGGAATGTTGAAAGGGTATAAGCGAACCTACTCAATTTTATACTTAACAACCTCAGATAGTATGAAGTCATCATGTGAGGAGCATATTTTGACTGCTTTGGGAAAAATTAGTTCTGGTTCTTTTCTGTGTTCTTTGTTTATTAGTTTTACTTTTTTCTGTTTTTATTGCTCCCATTTCTGCCTTCCTATGGTTTCGTGTGTGTGCGTGTGTGTGTGTTCATGAATACACATTCATTCCTGTGGTTGTGAACCATCCAATGTTTGATTTAAGATAGGAAGCTATACAAACGTTTCAAATAAATGAAATGTCCATTATATATTATTCCCAAGAAATCTGTGCAGAACAAGAACTCATTTATAGCTCTCGCTATACAAGCAACCATGAATAGTGAACAGTTGCTTTCCTCTGTTAGTTACATGGTCATTGTAACGAAATAACGAATTAACTACAAATATAGCATAACTTACCTGCAATGAGAAAGCCTTCCCATAGTCAGTGCAGGCTTAATCTATCCCCTCATGACCTGATTTAGTTCAGAATATCTTTATAAACTCTAATCCTGAACAATACTAAATTTAGTATTTATATGAACACTTACATTTTAACGTGAAGGTATCATAAACATAAAGATTTCATTTTCTTGGTTCTTTCATTTAGAACTTCAAATTCTGATTTTATATCCATTGTTAATCAGAAATAAAACCTGAGGTTCCCATTTCTGAATACAATAGAAAAATGACTTTAGGAAAAGTGGAAATTAGGGAATTTATCAGCATAATATTTATTCTCAGGCTCAAATTTAGCCTAACATTGATCAGTTGTTTTTGTGTTACATGTTTTTCTAGATTGCATGCACATTTAAGATCTGTCATGAAATTGCAGAAAATAAAATATTTGTTTTCCATTGTTGCCTTTTGAAGATTTAAGACGCAAATATTATTTTCTGTTGCCAAAAAGAATGATTTGTAAATTATGGAAAAATATGTACTTTGTTCATAATATTAATAAATCATAGTTTGTTATTGTAATAGTGGGTTCCTGCAATGTTGGAACAACTCTGTTATGCTCTATTGAGATTATGTATTAAAAATCTTATTTCCAAATCTTACATTCTTTTGTGATTTATTTTATGATTTTCTGATTATTTTAATATATTTTTATTAGTGTCAACAAAGGAATCCACTTAACATTACTTGAACTTCCATTTATATTGTAAAAAACTGTCAGTGCGTGTGACCATCCATAAACAATGTAAACACCCTGTTGTGTTGTTATGTTCCAATACAGGCCATTGGATTAAACAAACCTATTTAGATCTATGAGAAATTGTATGCATGTGTGTGCCTACTTTGACCTCAGGTGGCTAAGAGAAAACATAAATATTAAACTTCATTGTTTTATTTCATAATAATTATTTCAATAAATTAAGCTATACACATTAATGGACCTTGTGACATCCATACAGATTACAAAAATATTCTTTTCTAAAATAACTACATATAATCCAAATATAGTGAGATATATCGGGAAGTAGAGTATCTTCAGAAACAAAGAAAAATAAACATCAAAAGAGGCTGCAAACAATTTCGTGGTTATTAGTCACAATTCAAGCAACAAGAGCCATCAACAATATATATTTACATTAGAAACTTTCACATGTATGAGAGAGAACTCAAATTTTTCTTCAAAACTGTATTTGCTCTCAGCACATTGCAGATCGGTTGTTAAAGAGATGAATGCATCTCTTTCATAATGGCAAACCCATTACAAGAAATTGATTTTTACTTTCAAACATAGAAGTATCTTAGGTTTTTTTAAACACAAAATAGAAACCCAAGTTGACAGCAAAACATCAGAGTAAAACCAAAACTATATATTTTGCCACATCAATCTGAAATTTTCCCAGGATCTAGAGTGGCTGAATAATACTTAATGTATAAATTGATGACTCTGTTCAGGTGTACTTTTTTGAGTATGTACAGGAGTCCCCTGTGGTAACTTACATGATAGAGGTCAATTCACAGCAATAAACAACAGAGATAAATGAATGCTATCAGCCTTCTCTATTATAGTTACCATCTTCTTTTCCACAAAGTATCTGTCAAGACTGACTCATGCTTTCATCTATATTCCACTTTGCTTGTATCTTGATAAAGAACAGGGAAGAGGCTGGCATGGAACACAAGGGTGGGGGGAATGGCCTCCAAGCATCATCGGTTCCTGCAAGACATTGCTCTCACCTCAAGGACAATCCTAGCAGTTGTCCCAGTGTGGCCTGCTGGTTCCCATGGCAAAATGATAGAAGAGATTGGTGGACGTAATGGACTGTGGGTGGCCCATGGGGAAAGAGGGAATGATTTCCCCCTCTATGTTTGTTTTTTGTATGAGATTTATCAACATGGATGTTCCAAAAATCTGTTTCTAATATCCTAGCAGGGTTGTTAAGGACAAATATGCTAACACATCTTTTTAATGAGTATATGGGGCTACCCAACACTCTGGATATACCCAAACCTATCTACGTACATTCACACACATAAAGAAAAATGGTACTTACAGTATTTGTATATTTGCTTCCTGAGATAAACATAATAAATCTATACACTTCATCATCAGAGATTAACCAAATCTCTAACAATTAAGTGACAGGATAATATTTTTATGAAGATGGATAAGGCTACACATATTTCTTATGTTGTCCTCTGAAGCATCTATTGTTTTTAAATATTACAGGTTTGTAATGTCCAAACCGTAGATAGGATTCCTGTTACAAAAATAAATTCTGACAAAAAGTAATATTCAACATTTCTGTTCTGGTTTTCTCAAGACAAGCACCAAGTGAGAAATATCATTATTGACTTGATGCATTTAGAGTTCCTTGTCTTTAAAATCATTGTATGAAAGGCAAACTCTTAAAAGTAAGTCCAGTGGGAACCATTTTCTGTCAATAACAGTACAAAACAATGGAAATTCCAGTTGTTTCGTGCTTTGGGAAATTTTTAAAAAATAAAGCTTCATGTAAGTGTAAACAGTTGAACTGGAAAAAACCTGAAAAAAAAGCTAAATATTATCTATACAGGGACTGACAATACTAACCTCCAAGGTTGCTTCACCCTTCAAAAAAAAAAGGAATTCTTTTTTTAAATCCTGTCTTTATCATGTAATAGTAAAATCAAGGTCAATATTACATGCCATTCATTTGAACTGGAATAAATATTTAATGGAACCCACAATGAACAACATTGATGTGAGCTCTGAATCTTGATTTTGTGTGTTTGTGTGTGGGGGGGGATTCAATGTACAGTTAAAGTAGGACTTTAGTATCTTGACCTTTGCTTAGTATTTTGTATTCTGCATTGAAGTGCTAATATACTGATTTTTTGTCTCTTTGATTTTTACAGAAGCCTTTTTTTTTTCTTAGCATGCTTCACCAGTTTCAGCTAAATCTGAGATTTTGCTTTCATGACATCTTCTAGATAGCTCCAGGCAAATTGTTTGTATTCTTCTTTGGTGACCTATTCTCTTTTCATGTCCTTTTTTGTTTTGAGATCTCCACTAAGTTTGTTGTGTAGCTATATTCACACCTCTGGTCATCAAGACCATCATATTTAAGATTAAAGAGACTTTAAGAAAAATGTTTGAAGCTCAACATCAATGAAAAATTTAAAAAGTATAGTTAAAATCATTACTTCATTACAGAAATTCTAAAAAAGCATATCATTCACAGTCCAAGTAGAGTTACTAAATTCAGCTCAAAGAGTTTTTGTAAAAGTTGAACTCCTTTTCCAGACAGTTCCAATACAAGATATTGGAAATGCAGCAGTGAATAACAGCAGTATAATATCATAAGTTGGTAACATTTCAAAATGGTAAATGCCAATATTTCTTTGTTGCTGCTGAAAAAAGGAAATGCTTGTGAAAAGATTTGTTTCAAGAGAGTGGGACACTAATCAAAACAGGAATCCATTTATTGTTTCCAACAATAGTGCATTTACCTTCTGATACGTGGATAGTGATATCTATAAGGTAGAAAATAACTTCAACAGAATGAAGAACTAGAATTTTAAGTTCTTTTGATATTAGCTTCTAAAAAGATAACTATCACAAAGAATGGAAGTAACCATTTTTAAGGCAGATTATTTTCTGACTATATTTAAATATACAGTAAATGCAAATAAAGGAAAAATACTCACATAGTAAGAATCACATAAAAGTTACTACATTGGGAGGAAAATCTTTCATATGTTACAGCTACAAATTTCAGTATTCTATTGGCCATGTACTCGGAATTACTGTTGAATTTGAAGATCCTGAGGCTTTAATTTTACAAAAAATAAATGTGGAAACATAAATATGTTAGCAAATGATCACTACTTTTTATTATAAACACCAGTCCTGGATAATGGAACAGTACTACAGAGCCTAAATCTATTTACTGGACAGGCAAGGTGCTGGGAAATACTAGTACCCACTTTGCATATTGTGATAATGTGGAATTTAAGAGACTTTTGGCCTGTCCAACATGATTCACAAATATGGAGTAATTTTGAAAGTTGGAAAGAAACGCCAATTAGTTCTAACTTACCTGGAAATGATACCTTACCACACATTTAAAAGAAAATTAGGTGATGAGTGGAACCCTGTCCTCAACCTCTACCTATGAATCCGTCTCATTGTTCACCAATTGTTGTGAGAACTCAAGATACTAAGTAAATTATCTAACCTAGTAACTGAAATACACTGAATTGGAAATTAATTGAAACAGCATTGATATGAGGAAAACCGTTTCACATGACTCCACTGAAATGTGTGTCTTGCTAAAATTCTTTAGCAGACTCAAATAAGATATATATTTACATCTAGGTACAATTTGATAACCATATTAAAATCAATGTTCAGTTGTGATCTATAATCAAAGCATTTTAAAATTTCATGTTCAACTACGTATATTTGTGAATTACATTTGTGAATTTGACATATTAGCAACACATGACTCAAATGATTTAGCATATTTTTATGCAATAGTGTAGAAGACATGGGATCTTTACCATTCAACAGAGAACTGGACATTTATTTTTATATGCAAAATGAATCACAAAAATTGAATGAAAATTCTGCTACAGACCTTTACAATAGTTTATAATATCATCACTGACATTACAGAGTCAATTCAAAGTTCCTGCACTGTTTGACATTCACTTTTTTGGTATTTTAAATTACTTTGTACTATAAACTGAAGTGCAAGAAAGAGCAAGCCCTTGACATTTTCAAAGTAAACAAAAAGCAACTATGAAAGCATTTGATTTGTGGACTATAAAAATTCTGCTATTTTATCATAAACTATCTTAAAGTTTATCTGTATATTTTGTTATTATTGTTTTGTTCGGAAAACACACGAGGTAGACCGGGTTCCAACAACAAAGGCTTTATTCAAACAACAGTCAGAATAGGAACAGACTTGGCTGCGCCGAGGCAGCCTTTTATACAGGCTGGCCTGCCTGCTTTCAGCCTATGGCATTCCTTGAAATTGCCGCCTTTCAGCAGCTCTTTGGATTGATTCCTAGTGAACCAATCCACTGCTTACTTTACTGGACCAATCAGAACTGTAGTCTAGGAGTCAACCATTTACATATAGAACACCCCTCCCCTCTTAGTTCAGTCCTATGTAGTTACATAGTCACGCAGGTAGGTGGGGCTTCTCCTGACTTCGATTTGACTTGCGCGGTCATTCCTAGCGAAGACTTCGACCAGTTCGGATGGGCTGCTGTGTCTTCCGATCTTCGCTCTGGAACCGTCTGGAAGGGTGAGTCAGCCATTTTACCACCGCCTGAGTGGCTTAGCCGGCGGTTTTGCCGCTCCCACCCGTTTCCATGGGGCAGGTTGAGCTGGCCTGGCTGGCCCCTTCCGATGGGCTCTTTCCGCAAGTTCTCTTCAAACAGTGAGTCTTTTATTGCTCTTTTTGTTCGTACAATTCGTTTGTTTTGGTTTTAAACGGTTCTTTATTAACTTCTCGCCTTTCCCCCCCCACCCTGGTTTGAAATTTGTCGGTATTGTCGGCGACTGGTTTGTGTGTCTGTGGGCCTCTCTATTTATTCGGATCGAAGCTGGTCTATGTGCTGCTTCCACTCCCTGCCATTGTCTACCGTTAAACGGTAGGATTTGGGCCTGTGACTTGGGTAATTTGTCCTGGTACCCATACCGGTTCACCTGTGAAGTTCTTGCGTATACCAAGTCGCCTATTTCGAATTGCCTAACCTTGTGGAGGAATCAGGGGGTTTTCTGGGTTAAAATTTGGGTGTAGTCTGTCAAGGTGTGATCGTAATTTCGCCCCATAAGTAATTCCGCCGGGGACTTGTTAGTAATTGTACTGGCGTTATGTGCTGGAGTGTGAGTAAATGGTTTACTTTTTTGTTGGACATCTCCTGTGTCCATTCTTTCTAGCCCTTCTTTTGTAAATCAGACCATTCTCTCAGCTCTGCCGTTTGCAGCCGGATGGGCTGGCGCGGTTAGGGCATGTCTGAACCTAGGGAGCTAGGTATTGCTCGAATTGCAAGCTTGTTAGTTGTGGTCCCATTGTCCGAGACAAGAACGTCTGGTAGACCGTGGGTGGCGAAAAGGTCATCTAATTTCTTATATTAGCATTTCTGTTGTCATTGATGGCATGATTTTACTTCAAGCCAATTTGAGTAGGCATCAACGACAACCAGAAAGGTATGCCCTTGGTTGGACCCGCAAGTCTAATATGAATTCTTGACCACGGTCCCCTAGGGGTCTCCCAGTCCTTGATGGGTGCTTTTGGTGGGGACGGTCTGATTCCCTGGCATTTCGGCAAGAGCTACCCAATACTCTATGTCCTTATCAATACCTGCCAACCACACATAGTTCCTGGCCAGCTTTTCATCTTAACCATTCCCGGGTGACCTTCGTGCATAACCCTAGTACCCTGGGCTGCAACTTGGTTGGGATGACCACCCGATCTCCCCACAACAAACACTCCTTTTGAATAGAAAGTTCAGTCTGTCTGGACCGGAAAGGTTTAAAAGTTTCAGTTTTTTGGTCTCCGGCCAGCCTTTACCTACCCAGCCAAGAACACGGGCAGTCAACGAGTCTTTAGCGGTGGCTCTTGCGACATCATAGGCAGAGATGGGTAGATCGGGACAAGTCTCTATTGCAGCGATGTCATTGCTGGTGCCGGGTCTTCATCAAGTGGTTGGTAAGGGTGCTCTGCTCAAAGCGTCCGCATGGGATTTGTTTCCCTGGCCAATGTGTCAGAGTATAGGAATAGGCTGCAAAGGAACTCTGACCATCTAGACATTCTTGGTGACAGTATGTTAGGCGTCGGCTTGTTTCCCGCCAAAATTCCATCAGTGGTTTGTGATCCGTTATAATTTGAAAAACCCGCCCGTACAGAATATTCGTGGAAGCGTTTTACTCCAGCGAACTATTGCTAGGGCTTCCCTGTCCAGTTGACTGTAATTTCGCTCAGTCTTTGATAGAGTCTAGAATAATATGCGACGGGTGCTTCTCTGCCATCAGGAAGTTGGTGGCTCAGGACGGCACCTACTCCAAATGGTGAAGCGTCGCAGGTCACTCTTAAAGGCAGTGTGTTGCCTAAATTGGATAAGAACGTTTGTTGACGTTAGCAACTTTTAATATTTTTGGAAGCATTCCTTTCTTTGCTACCCACGTCCATTTTGCCTTTTATCTAAGAGGGGTGTAACGGTTTCAGCTATAGTGGCCTTGTTTGGCAGAAAATACATGATAAAAATTAATAAGTCCTAAAAAGGCTTCAGTTCCTGTTTTGTTTCTCGGTTCACGGTGCTTCTTGATTGCCTTGATTTTTTTATCTGTGGGGTGGATGCCTCACCGTTCTATTGAGTAGCCCCAAGAATTCAACACTTTTTTTCATTAGGCAGAATTTTCCCTTTTTACCTGAGGCCAGATTCCCTAAATTTTGTTAGTACTTCTGTGAGTCTTTTTTCTTAATTGAGTCTCATCTCTGCCGAGATTAGGACCATCGTCGAACATGGGAACGACTCCCTTATGCCATTAAAGGAGACGTTCCAATCAAACTTTGGAAAACGCCCGGTGCCATGCTTACTCCAAATTGGAGTCCGGTGGGCATTTGAAATGCGCCCTTGTGTGTGACTATAGTTTGGCGCTTCTGCTGTCTCTGGCTCCACTGGGCAGTTGCTGATAGCTTGACCAATTCCAGTTTCGCAAAAACTTTGGCCCTTGCCAGAGAGTGAAAAGCAACATGTTGGACTAACTGGCACCGGGTAATCGCTTGTTGTAAAACGTGGTTCAGGGTTGCCCTTATCGTCACGCCACAGATCTAATGAACCCGTCAGGTTTTATGGTGTCACAATAGGCGTTTCATTTGGCATGGTCCACAGGTTCGAACACCCCCTGGCTATTAGCTTGTCGAATTGTTCCTCTATCTTGCCTTTAGTGCAAAGGAATCGTCTGCTTTTTAATCTTCTTGGGGCTATTTGGGGATCTAGGCTAAAAGAAATAGGGGTTTCCCCGATACCTTGCCCAGTTGAGCCATCAAAAACGTCTTTGGAATTCGCGGATGAGGTCATCTTCCCACCGGTTTGTAGTCACTCGATCGATCCCGGTCATCGATGCCCAGGGTGCGTTAACCATTCGATGCCAGGAGGCTGCGGTCTGTCCGGTCGACTATGGTTAGTGGCAGTCTTTTGACATGTTGCTTATGGGTGACCAAAATTGTCCCATGCCAACTACAGGGATTTGGTTTCCCTGCTATCCTTTGGAGACGTCAAGGTTGTTTTGCAATTGTCTGGATTTGATGTCTGGGACTAGTTTTTTTAAAAATCGGTATCCCAAGACCCATCGAAAGGAAGGACCCGGAGTCCACTTCCATCTACAGGGGCCTTCCCTTCGATTCGTTACAGTCACTTTAACCTTCTTGGCCGCTTTCTGTCTGAACGCTTATATAGTGATGGTTGGTGTGTTATTGGCTCGTTTCTCTTGTTGCCACTTTCTCGGCCGCTTCCCGTTTAAGCTCGGCTCGTGTTGGGGAATTTCTGCGTCTCGTGGGGCTGTAGTTTCTTGTTTCTGCAAGACTTTCTCGATGTGCCCAACGTTTTTTTACAGTACCTGCAGATAGCAATTCGAGAAATCTGCATTCACTCGGGCATGGTTTCCTCTGCAGCCAGCAAATTCCAACGCAAATTTCTTCTTTCGCGCTCTTTTTTATTTGCAAGCAAGACGGTGGACCTCGTTGTCTTCCCTCCGCTCGATTCGGTTTCCTCTCTCGACTCTTCAAAGTGGGTTGGTGGTGTATGGCTTTCTTCCTTTCTCTAGCTTGGGTTGTTTCTTCGCCATCTTTTGTTCATTTTTCTTCATTGTGACTGCCGATTTCTTTTGCGG
>BHFT01082000.1:0-16880 GCA_004320025.1 Laticauda laticaudata | reverse complement strand
ATTTGATAGGATGTTCCCAATTTTGACCATTTGTTATCTGTTTGACAGGAATGCTTCTATCCAGTTATGCAGGTGTCCAGACATAGGATTTTAGTTTTAATAGTAGTTTGTCATGTATCACTGAATCAAAGGCTTTACGGAAGTCTATGTAAATTGCGTCTATTGCTTTGCTCTGACCAGGTTGTATAGTCCATATGTTTTTGCAGTGTAAGAGTTGCAGATTACAAGATATTTTTTTTTCTGAAACCAAATTGTTCATTAGAGAGTAGGTTGTTTGGCATGAGATATCTATGACAGTTATAGATGGCCCTGCTAAGTAACGTGACTTCCTTCCTTTTTGGAAGAAGTCATCATATCTTCTTGCAGCCTATAATTGCTTCTCTGCTTATAAGGATGACAATATACTATTAATTATGACATTTATGAAGGAAAAAGTTGATATCAATTCCGAAAGATGCATTGATGCTATTTTCTTCTCTGTGATAAAGAAGTGGTTTGCCACAAACAATATAACCTGCATCATACATCAAGACCTTAAGTGTCAAGATTAGTACCATCTTGCCCTTTCAGATTTCTCAAAAGATGCATCATTTTTTGTTTGTTTATTTTCTGTGCCACCCATCTTACTGATAGAGAACTCTGGGTGACTTACAATATCATAAAAAATAAAATAAATTATAGAAAACAATTAAACTTTGAAGAATTGAAACAAAAGATGAAAAGATGATGAAGAAGATGAAGATGATGAACAATCTGGAAGTGGGGATCTTTTCTACACAGGCAACCATCCCTAATATAGCAATTCCCTGTCTGGGCCCCAGGCCAAGCAGCAGAGTCAAGCTTTCAGGTTCTATCAAATGCAAATAACGTTTGTTGAGAGTTCAAAGCACATAACACTTTATTATTTCTCCCTCTAATACAAGACTCTGGTCAACTAATGGTCAAAGCTAAATTGGTCCTTGATAAGGGGCAATAGAATTCAAAGGAGGGAAAGGGGGAGGGGGAGAGGGAGAGAGAGAGAGAGAGAGAAATGGATAGATTATCACCAAAGGCCATGTTTGACTTGAATGAATCTTCACCTTATGGTTTACACACTTTTTGTTTTGTTTACTAAATGTATTTATTTTATTTCTTTGTATCCCTCTTATTATTTTTATAAATATCTCAAAGCAGTAAACAAAGCTTTGTCTTCCTATTTTCCCCACAACAACCACCCTGTGAGGTGACTTGGGCTGAGAGAGAGAAAGAGAGTGACTGTCTCAAGGTCACCTAGGTGATTTTTCATGGCTAACTTGAGCTCACAATCTTCTGGTTTCTAGCCTGGTGCCTTAACCGCTAGACCAAACTGGCTCTAACAAGACAGAAATTGCACTTGTGCCTTCTAACATTGGTATTTATTTATTTATTTGTCAAGCATGTATTAGATAACATGTATAAGTATAAACATGATTATGAAAACATGAAATGGATACAAATAAAAAGAAACATTAGGACAGGGACGGTGGGCACATTGGTGTGCTTATCCACGCCCCTTACAGACTTCTTAGTCAGGTCAACAGTAGACAGTCTAAGGTTGAAGTTTTTGGGGCTTGGGGAAGAGACCACAGAGTCTGGTACTGTATTCCAGGTGTTGACCACTCTGTTGCTGAAGTCGTATTTCCTGCAATCGAGTTTGTAGTGGTTTGTATCTGTTGTGTGCTTGAGTTTGTATCTGTTGTGTGCTCATGTATTGTTGTGGCTGAAGCTGAAATAGTCACTGACGGGGAGGACATTGCAATAGATAATTTTATGTACTATGCTTAGGTTGGACCAAAGGCTGGTGATATCATGATTTGAAGGGGGAGAGCTACTGAGAAAGGGTGTTTGAAGCCAATATGATCTATGAACCACGGGCTGTTCACATCATTACAATGATATGAAAGCAGTACATTTTTTATCACCTCTCTGCAATGTGTGCATCATTTGCAACAATATCCTCCCCTTTTTCCTCCTCTTACTTTCTTGGTTAACTTTGCATTCGTAAGCTTGACAGATCTGTTCATTCACCGACCCTCCTGCCTGCCTTGTCTTCCTCCCATTCCCCCAAGCCCAGGCTTTAGCCGAATGCATTAGAATGACAATGCAGGATTTAGCTTTAGTGATCAACCTTTCCAGTCTACACTGGGCTGTGTAATTGCTCTGTTTAGATTCTGTCAAGTTGAAATAATGTATTTGAGATGAGGACACCTCCACTGAGCTGAAAGAAGATTCCAAGGGGGTTAGCAAACAATACTGACAATGACAAGTTGTGTAAGCTAGAGGTGGGGATAAATTGCTCTTGCTCCCCAAGGTTATTCTTATTAGTGGAGACATATAAGAAACCTTAATAAGGCATTAATAGACTTCAGCTAGTAAAATAAGTTTGCTAGCCTGTCCAACATTCGGGACTAATGGCTTTTCCAAACCTTTCCCTGATGCTCATCTGACAGGTGTTTATAGAGTTGATGCAAAATGGAGGCTTCTGAAGGCAGCTCAGAATAAGCCCAGCAGCGAACACAATTTAAAAGCTCATTTTTAAAGAAAATAAATACCATGCTGAAGTGACTGATCCAGCTGAGTTTCTGTTCCAAATTAATGATATCTGATTTCTTAACAAGCATCTGGGAAAGGAAATCTTGGGATGCTGATGTTTTCCTTGGGCAGTTTTTCAGCAGAGGAATCCTTGACATGTAGAGGTTTATAGTGGGCATTTGGGTGGCAGAGCAGGGAGCTGGATGCCTCCACTATTTTTATTAAGGGAAATTGCAGATTTGAAGCTCAGTTCCAAACAAACCCATTAAGATGATAGGAAACTGCCATATAATATGTTGGATGTCAGCCCCAGACTGCCAGATAGCCTGGGGCTGCCCTTTGGGTGGGGGAGGAGTATATGGGGAGGAGCTGCCACCTGGGACACATGCCTATGGTTTGCATTGCTCCAGCATCTATGGGGCTGCTCTATGGCTAGCAAGGCCCAGCCACTATTTCAGCTCGCTTTGCCCTGACTGCAATTGGCTTCTTGTGAAACAGCTGATCATTGGAACGTGGAAACAACTGATTGTCGGAGCATGGGAGGAAGCAGGAAAACAGGTGCAGTAGACTGGGATTGGTGACTAGGCGCATGAGTGGACTGCAGCAAACAGTTGATAGGAGGGGTGGGATATACACATAGGTGGAGATGGAGCACAATATAAGGGGCAGGTGAACTAACCATGGTCGCACAAACTTTGATTCTTTTTGGATGATTGCTTTGTGCTGGATCCACATTTCCAGATAAACAGTCTAACATCAACTTGTGTTGCTGGCTTTTTCTTATGCGGGACACCAGAACGTGACATTGGATCTTCTTGTGCTCTCCCACTCACATACACTCACTTACACACATAGCACAGGTATAAGGAATCTTTATTTAGGCATCTGAGTCTGAATTGGTATTCCCAGCAATTCCCTGTGCCGGCACCAGCTCAAACCCAATGTCTACGGAGCTTCTCAGTCATCCAGGTCATGGTTATCCCAAAGTAGCTTTTTTCAAGAGGCAACTGGACTTTCTGGTTTTTCTTTGAAGACATTTCTCTTCTTATCCAAGAAGCTTCTTCAGCTCTGATGAAGAAGCTTCTTGGATGAGAAGCAAAATGTCTTCAAATAAAAACCAGTAAGTCCAGTTGCCTCTTGAAAAAGCACCTTTGGGATTCAACCCCAATGAGTTCCAAAGGCTACACAAATGTAGCCATTGGTCCTCAAGGCAAAGGCAAGTCCTGTCCACTAGGCCAAAGCAAATTCCCAAGGCAAAGAAAAGTTCCAAGACAAAGGCAAATCCACAAGGCAAAAGAAACAGCTGAAGAGAATGATCCAAAGTTCAAGGCAAGGACACACAGCAAGAAACCGAACATATTGTTCCCAGCATTGCCTCTGTCTGCTGTGCTAAATAGCCAGCTTCTGCTGCATCCCATCAAGAAGGGTGAGGCTGCCTCTTCATGAATAATCTGGCTGACCTTCGCTGCTCCTGCCTTTTCTCTGTCTTACATGTTCTTGGATCAGGTGCAGAAGGCAGTTCCTCTTCCTCATTGCTGACCAGCTGCAGCTGTGTGTTTTCCCTACCTTAAGCCTCAAGGCTGTCCTGCTGCATCTGTGCTTCAGACAAATCCCCCTTTGATGGCTGCTTGAAACCGCTGACCAATTCCCCTCTGGAACAGTTTCATCTTCCTCCAAACTGACATCTGGAGAAGTATTTGGGGAAGCATCTGGGAGAGTCATCACACTTCTTCTGGATCAGATGTGTCAATTCTGATGAGGAGAAAAGGCTCCATACCATCTGTAACAGTTCGAACAATTTCCGTCTGACAGTTGCAAAAGGCCACAATGCTTCAAACTGCATGCATACTCTAATGAAGCATTACCACATCCTAGGTTCTTGAGAAGAATTTCATGGGTATAAAGGTCAACACCAACTAAGGAACCAGCAGCTTTGGCCTCACATCGTTGTGAACAGATAATAGTAATAATAATAACAATAATAATAACAACAACAACAACAACAACAACAACAACAACAACAACAATAATAATAATAATAATAATAATAATAATAATAATAATAATAGTAATACTTTTCCTTTGTCTTCTTTAATTTTGAAATCTGAGGCCAACTTTTGACTTTCAGTCAAAATACTTACTTTCTTAACAGCCTTTCTCAGAGCAGATTCACACTATTAGCAATACTTTTATTTTGCCCTTTAAACCAGAATGAGGTGCCAAGTACATTAACAAATCCAAAGGGAATCATGCTTAAAGATAATTAAAATTCACACCAACTGAAGCAAGGAAAAAGAAGAAAACACATACAATAGCCAGGTCCCCCTAATTAACTTAAAATCACTTACAAAAGATTTTATTCAGGCACTGAAAGGAATATACTGCATTAAATATGATTATATTCTGACTATAGAAATGCCTAACAATAATATTCTCACTCCTCAGGAAATCATGGATGGGTGACCATGGCTTGAGAAATATTTTTTGTCATTGGCCTCTCTGGTGGGATTGCTGATTTCAAATCCTTCCAAAGGATAAAGGCAGTCATAGCTCCTCACATTCAAATCAATAAATGGAAGGAAAGACTAAGTCATTGCAATCAACTTCAGTTCTTAAGATGATCTCTTAATAGAATGCTCTGAGAAAGAGATAGGAGCCCTTTTATTAAGAAATGGCAGAGTCTGTGAATATTTAAATTTTAGAGAAAATGAGGAGGCAGAGGAGTTGGTTCTATTTACTAAAACTCTTGCTTTTTGGGTTGCTCTAATCCAACCAAGGAAGGACAAGACTCAATGAATGGAAACCAATCAAAGAGAGAATCAGCCTAGAGAAAGGAAAATTTTTCTGACAGTTCAAATAATTAATCACTGGAAAAATTTGCCTACAGAAGCAAAGGTGCTTCAACACTGGAAGTTTTAAAGAAGAGATTGAATAACCATTTATCTGGAATGGTTTCCTGCTTGAGCAAGAGGCTGGACTAGAAGACCTCCAAGGTTCCATCTGGCTCTGTTATTCTTTCAAGTTTGGCTAAATTTTATGAGAACTAATTATAGTAACCAGAAACTAGGGAATGGAACTGTCACTTCCTAGGATTTCAGTATTGTATTTTTGTTGATACCAAGTTCCATGGAATCTTTTGGCAGTTGAAATATACTATAAGCTCATGCTTAATCTGGAGTCCACCAGGACAGCCAGTCTCTTCTCAGATATTACTGTAGAGCCAGATATTGTCTATCTTATACTTTCATCCCACTCAAATGCAGAACCTTATAGTTTTCTTGAAATTGAACAGAATTTTGTCAAATAAAGCCCAATGTTAAAGTCAGTCAAGATCCGAGTGAACCTTGGAACCTATCTTCTGAAACACTGGCAGTACTTCCCACCCTGGGTCATCTGTAAATTTAATGAAAAAAGGCAAGCTCATAAGGGACAGAATGTATACCAGAGAGCACCTTTTCCCTCAGAATCCTCAGTTGGAAAGGTATTGCAAGACAAGAAAGCACCTGAAGGCAGGACAAAAAGCAATGGATGGAAACCAGTCAAGGAAAGAAGCAACCTAGAACTAAGAAGAAGTTTCCTGACAGTTAGAACAATCAATCAATTTGCCTTCAGAATTTGTGAATGCTCCAACACTGGAGGTTTTGTAAGAAGAGATTGGATCACTGTTTGTCTGAAATGGTATATGGCAAGGGTCTTCAAACTTGGTAAGTTTAAGATTTGTGGAATTCAATTCCCAGAATTCCTGAGCAAACATGATGGAAGGAGGAATTCTGAGAGTTGAAGTCCACAAGTCTTAAAGCTGTTAAGTTTGAAGACCTCTGGTATAGAGTTTAGTAGCTGGACTAGAAGTCTTCCAATTCTGTTATTCTGTTAACACTTCAAGCATGGATCAGATTTTATGAAGAGTTAAGATTACATATGAATCTATGACTTTACCAACAAAATGTTTGTTAACTGGCCAAATGAGCAGTATTTCTCGCTTAGTCTTCCCTAAAGAAGCATGGGCAAATTGAAAGTCACTGGACAGTAATAAGTATGATAAAGCAAGCATGCAGTGCACTTTTATTATCCCAGTGTAGCATAGGATCAAGCAGTTCATGTCCTTGCTTAGTTAAATCCACTCTTCATCTTCCTCCGCTAGCACTCCAGGGGTGTCTTATAGTGGAGGTTCTGTAAAGCAAAAAGTTCTTTAGGATTAACTAACAGGGACAGAGCACACATCCACATTCACACTGAGGGCCAGGAGGATTGGCTAGCAGATTGTTGGGAAACTCCTAAGTGTCCTTTGGAAACCATCCCATCCCATTCCATTAATGATTGATTGATTGATTTGAATTGTCAATCTCTTACAAGACAATGGGTATAAGTATAAACATGAGTAAGAATAAAGGAAATAGGTACGAATAATTGGGGACAATAGGACAGGGATGGTGAGCACGAAGGTACACTTATTCATGTCCCTTACAGACCTCTTAGGAATGGGGTGAGGTCAACAGTGGATAGTTTAAGGTTAAAGGAGTGGGGGTTAGAGGATGTAACAACAGAATCAGGTAGTGCATTCCAGGCATTGACCATTCTGTTGGTGAAGTCGTACTTTCTGCAACCAAGTTTGGAGCAGTTTACACTGAGTTTGTATCTGTTGTGTGCTCTTGTATTATTGTGGTTGAAGCTAAAGTAGTCATTGACTGGTAGGACATTGTAGCAGATAATTTTGTGTACTACACTTAAGTCCAACCATAGGCAACACAGATCAAGGTTGTCCAAGCTCAAAATTTCAAGCCTGGTGATATAGAGTATTCTGTTGCAAGCAGAGGAGTATAGTACTTTTAGTGATCCTCATGGTCTCAACCCCATGAAGGTGATGATTTTTGATAGGACTCTGGCTGCTGATGTTGATTCTGCTTTCATATCAACCTTCTTTTCTTCAGAACTGGTTTGTTCAGGGACTTCTTCAGTTCTAAGCTTGATTACTGAAGGAGTAAGCCCTGTTACATTCAGGAAATGTATTTCCTAATAATTTTGCCTAGGGTTATAACTCATATTTGACATGTATAAAATTTACCGCTTGCAGTAGTGGCAGATTAAACAGTGACTGATCTACAGAACATAAATGGGCACTTGTTTCCCATTTAGCAAAACAGTCATGGTATTGCTCTGTCCATATATAAAAATAAGGTTCTCAGAAAACTGGTACAGCACAGTGTGTGGAAGTTATATGATGAGCCTCTCTGCTTCTACATTCTGTTCTTTCCCCTTTCTCTAGCAGGAAAAAGTCATTAATTCTCTTCAGAAGTCACTCTACGCAGAGTCACAGTTGTCCCAAAAGTGCTTTTTTTGGACTTCCTTGTTTTTTCTTTGAAGATATTTCAGTTTTCATCCAAGAAGCTTTTTCAGCTTTCAATGGATGGTGGGGAATGGAAGGATTTATATTCCTTGCAGACAGCTGGTCATTTGCATTCTTTTTAAAGGGTAGTTGAGGCCACTTGAAGGTTTATCTGTGTTCTCAGATGCAGACAACACAGACTCATCCCCAACAGTCCACACCTGTCTTCAACAGTGAAGGGACACAGGGCAGAAAACATCCTGAAGCCAAGAGGCTCCACACCCATTTGCACTGCTCAGGTTATCTGAGGACACAGATAAACCTCCAGGTGGCCTTAATGACCCTCTAAAAGGATGCAAATGACCAGCTAGTGCATATACTACTTTATGCAAGGAGTATAAATCATTCCATTCCCCACCATCCAGTCAGAGCTGGAAAAGCTTCTTGGTTGAGAAGTGAAATGTTTTCAAAGAAAAAAACAAGAAAAGTCCAGTTGCCTCCTGAAAAAGTACCTTTGGTTTAAAAGTGAGTGTTTTCATTCTGCTTTGTCGGGATCAATTGTAAAAAGATAACATTCATTCATTCATTCATTCATTCATTCATTCATTCATTCATTCATTCATTCATTCATTCACTCAACTATAAAACGTGTATACAAAATGTTTTATGAGTTGACAATCATTGTAATCAAATTGATATAACTATTCATCTCACCCCAGACTGATTATTATCGTTATTACCACCACTACCATCACCACCATTAAAGTGCCCCTAAGAGATTTAACCAGCATTCTATGTTTAATAGCCAGAGGGGTTTTTTTTATGTGCAGCATTTCCTGAGCTTCAGCAAAATGATAAAATGTTATATCCTCAGCCTCTGTTTCCTTGAGAAAATGATTTTCATGTTTCATGAAACGTCTTTCTCAAATACTTTGCATTTCTCTTATTTAATATAGCTTGGCTTCTTCTCTTATAATTCTTTATCACAGCCTTTCCATATTGTTCTCCTTTCTGCTTGTTACTTACTAAATAAATCATTTCTTCATCACAGTTCTTCCTGGTTGCCATGCAATGTTCTTTATGTCGCCCCCCCCCCGCTTTGATTTAATTCTTAACTCTGCAATAGTGCCAAAATTGCTTTCTATTTTTTTCTTAAGTTGGTAAAATCTTCTTCCGAGCTGCATCTCCAATGACAAGAAAGGAATCACATCTGTAAATTTTAAGTGGGTTTGACTGAAATTTTTAATCTGTCGTCTTTTTGCTGCAGATAATACACTTCCTCTAAACGGGCTGTCATTTCTGTCCTCTTCTGAGGCACAAGGATAATTATTTCAGTCAGTTTAGACAAGACTGGTGATTTCCTTGACCATAGGTGTTAATTCAACTTCCAACACTCCAGGGGAAAATGTATACAGGTAGAAAAATTATGATGCCTCAGGCTGGTTGCAAGAAGCAAATTGTGGTCCCAATAAAGAACTGAGAAAAATATAGATGTAATCATGCTTTGTCAATTGTTGTACGATAAATAAATAAAATCCCACAAACATAATGTATTAGTAATTCTGAAATTAATAACTCTAGACATACATGTTGATTCACTGTCTTATATCTAGTGCCTTAGGAAAAACAGGGGGTTCTAATGTTTATCTGAAACAAATTAATATTTGATAGGCTGAAGAAGACTTTTGCAACCTGTCACAGGTGTTTAAATAAGATGAAAATCTTCTTTGGTCACCTGGCAAAGGAATGTTGGATGTTTTCTACCCTTCTTGAAATGAGGTCTTTAAAGATCCAGGGACAATTTTCCTGCCAATATGGCTTCTTCTAACAAGGTTGGTTCTTACTGCTTGACTGAAACATGGCAGGAAGTACAGGTATTCCTTGACTTACAACTGGTTGCTTGGGGACTATATGATGGACGGACCTATGACCCAGAATAAAAATTCTGATAACTATCCCCTTCTTTGCAATCACATGACTGCATTTTTTGCACTTGGAAACTGGTTCACATTTTGCAGTGTCCTGCTGTCACATAGCCATGATTGATAATGTTTTTCCCATAAGTGGCATTTACTTACAGTTTCAGCCAAAAAAGCATCCCACGATGAACAATCAGTTTGCTTAATGACCACTGCATTTGCTTTGCCACTGCTGCAATTTGCCTAACAACCACCACAAAAAAGATCATAGGATCAGGCAGGATCACGTGGTGACAGGCTTAATGCCCATCATGACTTACAACCATAATTGTGGGCTCAATTACAGTCATAAGACAAGGACTATCTATAATCTGTCAGGATGCCAGCAGTTACTCCAATTAAATCATGAGCCTCAAGTCACACTCGCAAAACTAAAAAGGATTTATTAGAAGTTAACATTCCGGCATTAGCCTGGGTGTAGCCAACTCTGACATACGTAATTCACTTTCACCCTTGATCCTGCTTTTCCCTC
Organism: Laticauda laticaudata; assembly: GCA_004320025.1. Classification (NCBI taxonomy): domain Eukaryota; kingdom Metazoa; phylum Chordata; class Lepidosauria; order Squamata; family Elapidae; genus Laticauda; species Laticauda laticaudata. The sequence continues at coordinate 6,556 of BHFT01082000.1, read as the reverse complement.
CACCCTCTGGATGTATCATCCAATGAAACACATCTATAGCCAAGAGCTGTCAATCTTGCTCTCCAATTAGATTTTTGCTCTGCAGAAGCTTCAGTCATCTAATCAGTCTCTGACGAAAATATGAATGGAATGTACTTTTGATTCCACACTGCTGCCTGCTCTTTGAAACCCCCCCCTCTTTCTGTTGTCAACTAGAAAACATGTATACAAAATGTTTTATGAGTTGACATAATAATTGGTTACTAGGCAATTTTGGGACAATGGTTTTCCACCACTTATTATATGGGAAAAGTAATATAATTATCTGGAAAGAAAGGAGGAAAGCTATAGTTATTTAAGGCTTATTTTCCAAGAATAAGAAATGCTGAATCAAATTCTCTTAGGTGATTTAGGATTTAAGTGTTATCATGTAAATGTTAGTTAACTTAACAGAGGGATAGAATCAAGATTATGTGAAGTGTTAGTACCACTTTATAATGCTTTGGTAAGACCATATTTGGAATATTGCATCTGGTTTTGATCGCCACGATAAAAAAAGATGTTGAGACTCTAGAAAGAGTTTAGAGAAGAGCAACAAAGATGACTAGGGAGCTGAAGGCTAAGAATGGTTGAAGGAATTTGGTATGTCTCGTTTAATTAAAAGAAAAAATAACATGTAGCAGTCTGCAATATGTAAGAAGAGGGGGGGTCAACCTATTTTCCAAAGCACTTAAAGGAGAATAAGAAGCAATGGATGCAAGCTAATCAAGGAGAAGACCAAATTAGATATAAAGAGAAATTTCCTGATGGAATAATTGATCAGTGGAAGGGCTTGCCTTCATAGGTTGTGGGTGCTCCACCACTGGAGGTTTTAAAAAGAGATTGAACAACCATTTATCTGAAATGGTATAAGGTCTCCTACTTCAGCAGGGGGTTGGACTAGAAGTTCCAGCTTTGTTATTATGTTATTCTCACCTCAAGATAATACCCCCCCCCCTGTTCTTGATTCTGAATTCTGAATCCTGACCACAAGGATTCCAGGAAAATTTATTTCCTCTAGGACCTTTTAAAACTGAATCTCCAATACCTTCTTCAAAATAATCCCTCAAAACCAAAGGTTGGATTCAGCCAGTAGTTGTATAAATGTAACTAGATTTTAAAAAATGACTTATTCAGAAAAATATGCACAATGGTTTCCTATAAGTTGGTTCATACCACTCCCTCCTTTAACAATAATAAAAAAGCAATCACCTCCTGAATCTAGACACCCTAACCCTTCCTAGCTGCATGAATGAGACAGATGGATCAGTGGTGAGATTCGATTTTTTTTTTAATACCAGTTCTGTGGGCGTGGTTTGGTGCGCGTGGCAGGGGAAGAATACTGTCAGGGTGTGGCAGGGGAAATTCTCCAGTCTGATGTGGTATTTGCCGGTTCTCTGAACTAGTCAAAATTTCTGCTACCGGTTTTCCAGAACTGGTCAGAATCTGCTGAATACCAGCTCTGAGATGGATCAACCTTACTGGTGACAGAACTTCTGCCTCAGAGTTTCAATTTCTAAAGTCTTCTACAAAGAATCCTGGATTTTCTATTGTGTGTTGTCAAAGTCATCTTGCTAAACCAGATCAAAGCAGAGTCAAACCTGGAGTGAATGTGAGTCTTTATCTGCAAAGACTTTTCCAAACAGTGACTTGCAACAGTGACTTCACCCACATATTCCTCTATAAAACGGAGCAAGCAATTTAAATACAGATGAATTTAGTTCCACAAAAGCTAGATGAGCAGAGAAAAGTAGTACTATCTTTTCTTATTTATTAAAAAGACAAAGAACTGAACTGCAACATAATACCTTTTGATTGTCAGCATTAGAAGTCCAACATAAGGCCAACATCTTTAGTCCAAGCAGTTGGTTTTCAGCTATAATTAAAAATATAATTTAGATTTTGACCTCCATTATTTATTTCAGGCTTTCCATTGGCATTCAGCTGGTCATTGAGATAATTATTGAAGCAAAATAATTCAGTTGTTGTTCTAATCTGATGCTGTCCTGTGTTCTGACTTTAGATATTATAAGCTAGTGACCTTTGATTCTGTGCTCATGTATATACTTGGAAAATAAGAAGAGTCCTGGAGGATCACATCAGAGGCAATCTACTCCAACTCTTTGTTCCACAATGGGAAGCTAAGAAACCATTGACTTTTGCTCTAACCTTTTTTTTTTTAACAACATTCTATCTTGACTATCATATAACAGACGACATGAACTATTGTTAAAATGTGTCTGAAAGTTTCAGTTTGCTCTGTGCTAAGTTCTTTTGTTCACTGAATTGAAAGATCTGCTGACATTATCAATGAAAATGGTACTTTGGTACTCAGCTGCTTTGAAACTCATTTGGTAATCACATTTTGACATGAAAATCTTGTCCTGGTGCTCATTGTTTGCTTGGTACTCAACATACAAGCTAGAACTTGTCAGTGTTGGCTGCCTTGTGACTCACTACATTGTTTCTTATGGGAAAAAATCATTTGCTACTCATCATTTTTGGTACTCATTGCACCTCCTGGAGCCAATTAACACTGAATACCAAGGTACCAATATATTAGACAACCCCTAACCAATTGGGACATGGGTAGAGGTATTTCCTTACCTTAACAAAGAAATAGAATAATTGTGTCAAGTGAAAGCCATGACATGGGAGCAACTTTTGACTTCCTGACAGCTTCACTTGTAGGGAATGACAATCAGGTGACCATAGCTGACATAACAGCACTGAAATGCTCACAACTTTTAATTCCATGCAAGTCATGGGCCTTGAATTTTGGATACAACCAACCCATTTGAGGTATGTTGATTCAAAAATTGTTACCCTCTGATGCATGCAGATAAACCTCCAGGTAGCCTCAATGACTGTCTAAAAGAATGCAAATGATTAGCTGTCTGCAAGGAATATAAATCCTTTCATTCCCCACCATCCAGTCAGAGCCAAAGAAGCTTCTTGGATGAGAAGTGAAACATCATCAAAGAAAAATCAGAAAGCCCAGTTGCCTCTTAAAAAAACACATTTGGGACACCTATGATGCATTGTTTTGCCCAATAGAAAATTACAAAGAATCAAACAGACACAAGAATTTTAGCATTATATAGATTTACCGGGCACAATTTAAAATGCTGATACTGACCTTTTAACTATCTGAGGTACCATCTTTTCCATTACAAATCTGCCTGCCCAGCAAATGAGGTTCTTTAAAATGCTTCTTTTAAGAGGCTCATTTATCTGGTAGGTGGGAAAGGATTTCTTTGTGTCACTGTGAGTCTAAACAATGCAAGGATGGAGTTCTTTCAGTAGGTTTTTAATTGCCCATTAATTTTAATATTAGGGTAACTTTAATTTTTAATCTTTTATATTTTATTTTTATTTTGTATCAAATTTATGTGGGTACCCATCTAATTCAGGATGACTCTAGGCAGTGTACAATAAAACTGACAATTGAAACATTCTACAAAGATCACTAAAACAATTAAATATAAATGAAAACAATATCACAAGAGAATATTCCTGACAACAGAAAACTTTCTGAATTGTGGTTATATACTGTTAAACAAATTTTCTTTTTCTTTCTTTCCCTTTGATCAAAATCTTATTAAATTCATTCAAATGAAAGGGAAATCTTTTTTTTTTCTATTTCTATTTCAAAAAGAAACTTTACAGCTTAAATCTTGGAGCTACTGATTGATACAGCAATTGATTGATAATAACAGCCATATATCTATTTCATATTCTACTTTGGTTATATTAATTTTAATATTAAATTCTCCTCTTTATCTATGAAGATTCTTAGAAATCTAGATAGGATCTTACTTTAATAACCCATCAAATTAAATGATCATCTATTTATTCAATAATATAAATATGTCAGGTCAATGTCAATTCAAAAGATAACAGCAATTGGTCAAAGCAGAATTGGTTAAAGTCAACAAATCACCTTATCACCTTATATCTACCTCCAGTAATTTATTGTTTGTTTGTTTGTTGTTTGTTTATTGAACTTATATGCAGTATTTGCTCATCTTATACAACGACTCTGTGCAACTCAGAACAATTCATGAAACATAGTTAGGACCATATCCTTCACTTTTTTGCCAGATGTTAAAGGTGAGGAGATTATCTCAACAAAAGAGTGGTAACTTTAATTCAACACCAGAAATACTGGCTGAGTATACTTTCAAATCCAGATTTTCAAGACCTCAGCCCTCAAATATCACTTGTCTGAATGGACGGTGTGCTCATTTTGTGTTCTTTGCCGTTCAAATTATTTAAATTGCACATCTGCATTTATTGATTTGTTTTCTTTAGTCTATTTTGATGCTATATGATTTCAATCAAATCTTTTTGTCTCACTTATGAATAAAATGAAATTAATTTCTTTTCTATCTTTTATGTTCAGTTTGAATGTGGAATCTATAGTGTTTCCACATGGGTTAATTTCAAAAGGTAAAAGTAGATTTGTGTTATAGTTATATTACAGTTGCTATGAAAAAAGAATGTATCCTTATTTCATTGTGACATTATGGATGTTTTGAATTATAATATTCACAAAAACTGGGCCATCAACATAATGGTCAAAAATGATACAAAGATGTGCTCTTTATATCACTAGAAACTAGCAGCAATTCATATGAGGAAAAAGAATGGAGAATATAACTCAACTTCTACTATGCATAAAAAAAATGAATTCTTTGAATTCACAGTTTCCTTATTTTGCAAAAGAGCTTGTCCCCTCTCCCCCTGCCCCCGTGTGTGTGTGTGTGTGTAAAAATAATGGAAAAGTAGAAACATTTTCAAAGCATAAGTCTGAAATCTGGTAACAGAACACCACTGGAAGCTGAATCACCACTTTATCAAATTTAATTCTGTTGACACTGACAAAAAGTCTCCAGAAATTCTGATTTAAGCTTGCCTGTCTTTATCTAAGCAATGTCAAGGAGACATTCTGAACTCAAAGTGTATATGCTGCCACTAAGCTACGAACTTCAGTCATACAACCAATCTATAAGTTTTATATCTAAAAGTGCAATTCTCTGCTGAAAAGGACAGGCAGATGTTGTGATAGAAAGGAACAGAATGCTTTCAATTTACCTTCTTCTCTGTTTTCCATGTTTTCTATAGTTATGTAAATATTTGAGACAAGCAGTGCCTTGAATTAGGACTCTTAAGCCATTGTTGCTTGTTTATCTATCGTATAAGCGATAGATGGATAGATTAAGTGCAAACATCAACCCTCCCATTAATATCTGCTAACTTTACCCAGTGATTAATTCTTTTTTTTTTTTTTTCATTTTGGAATCATCANATTTTTTTTTTTTTTTTTCATTTTGGAATCATCACAGCTGAAATTCACTTGGAACAAAATGGTCTAATAGCTCAAGGTTGTGTGAGCAAGCGATAGTGTTCAATGGCAGCATCATTTTTCCCTCCTTTGAGCCACTTGTGGAAAAGAAACTCTGCGACACATAAAAAAAAGACACATATAAATGACTTAGCTGAATAACTCAATGATGTTCATACATCTCAGAAATGTGTGTGTCAGGAACAAAGAAGAAATAGGATCGGAATAAAGGAAGGAAAAATATAATTTGTCTGCTTGTGTCACATATGTGTGTGTGGGGGTATACCAGGGGTGGGATCCAACAGGATTAACTTTTGGTCCGGTGATTTATGATGTGCTTCCCTGCATGCTGCACTTGCGCACCTGTAAATCATCATCAGCACGCTGCGTGCAGAGAAGCAGCCTTTGAAACAGCCCTCTTTTACTGTTTTTTAAACCGCAGCTGTGCCTCATTAGGCAGCTGAAGTTGAAAAATCAGGAAATAAAGATCAGGTAAGAACCCAGGTGGGCGGGTGGGCAAAAAACATCAGCTGACATAGAACCGGTTCTATGTCTGCTGCCCTTCAGAGCTACTGGTTCTATAGAGGTGGGCAAAACCAGTAGAAACCCACCCCTGGGGTATATGCATAACGGCTATCTTTTGAGAGCCAAATGCAATGAAATTTCATTTTAGTGGATGCTGATTAGTGTACATTTAAAGTGACAAAGTTTTTATTTTATTCTATTCTTCTATTGTGGTTGTACATTTGTATGCATGTATTTGTTTATTTGCACAGCTCTTGCAGGAATTAGAAATAAAGGTCCAGTTGAATCTGAAATAGGAAACAAAGAGATTCAGACAGAAACTATTTTGAGATCAGAATAACTAACTTCACCATCAGAAATAATATGATTTCTTTATTTGTTAAGAAAATTTTACATGGCTACCCAACTCACTCAAAGGGACTCTAGATGGCTTACAGAAATAAAACATCATCTAAAAAACCAGAGGTGGGATTCAATTTTTTAAACAACTGGTTCTGTGGGTGTAGCTTAGTTGGTGGGTGTGACTGGGTGGTCATGTGACTGGATGGGTGTGGCCAAATCAACATCATTCATGTCAAGGGGCGCTTCTCCTCACCTGGCCTCTCATGACAGTGGGGATGCTGCAACAGTCATAAGTGTGAAAAATGGTCATAAGCCACTTTTTTC
>BHFT01081996.1:0-18906 GCA_004320025.1 Laticauda laticaudata | reverse complement strand
CAGGCTTGCAACAAGGCTGGCAGGCAGGCTGGCAGGCTGGCAGGCAGGCTTGCAACAAGGCTGGCAGGCAGGCTGGCAGGCTGGCAGGCAGTCGATGCGTCTGGAAGCAGGTCTTTCCTCTGAATGGTGACCTGCTTGGGAGCTGCTTCCATTTATATCCACGGGGCTAATGCAATGCATCCTCCCCGCATGCGCATTGAATGCTAGGCTTCCGCTAGGCTTCTGCTCTGCATCCGCTTCATCCGCTCGGCATCCGCTCGGCATCCGCTGTATCCGTTCCGCGTCCGCTTTGCTGCGATCCCCCGGATGCCTTGCGGATGTGCCATCCGCTCCCATCCGCTCCCATCCGCTAGGCTTCCATGGAGCATCTGCTTTCCATCCACCCTGCCTCCTCCCCGCGTCCATTCCTTTCCATGTTGTCCGCTCTGGTTATGCAATTTTTTTCCCCTTTTGAGAGCGAATAACAACGGATGGAACATTCTTCTTGTCCGCTGTATCCTTTTTACAAACGTTTTGCATCCGTCGGCCAGTGTGACAGGGCCTTTAAGAAACATCATTCCTATTTTTGCTATTTTGATATTCTTCACTTTTTCTTTTGCCCTTTTATAAACTTCTTTTTCTATTTGTTCTTCTGATTCTATAGGTTATGCTATATATAAAGAATAACCCTTGAGTAACAAGGATATGCACATGGAAACGTTTATGAGAATAGTTACAAATAATTATTCATCCACACACAGCTACACTGAATTAAGTTTACTTTTAGAAATAGCCCAGTCCAATAAACATCATATATGTCTTCCATTTATGACTAAAGGTCATATATGTTTTATAGTCCAAAAAAATTTGTAAAATCTTATTTTAATTCAAAATATTTAAAAATGATAAAGCAAGTTACTTGTCATGCATAACAAACCAGATATTTCTACTGTCTATCTATTTTATTAGCTACTTGTCAACCCTGAAGCTGACTTGACTGAAGCCATTTTGGAAGCTTCATGTTGCCACACCGGAGCTGAGGGATAAGGAGAGAGATTTTAGATAGCTGGGATTTTAACTGTAAATTTTTGGTATTCATCCAGTTATAGTGTCCCTAGCTCAGGTTGAATTTATACATGGAAATCAAACCTCTGGCAGAATTGGATTTTTAATTGATGTTTTTGCTATAACTCAAAATTGACAATAGTTGTAATTCCTTTGGATGATGAGAAACTCTATCAAATATATGATAAACAAAACATGTTTATGTTTTGGCAATGTTCCAAGTGAATTTTGATTTATCTGGAGTTTGAGGGGTCCTTTATGCTCTCTGAATCTAATTGTTTTCTTGCAGATGTTTCATTACCCAACAAGGTAACATCATCAGTAATTGAAAACAATCAAGCTCAGAAAGCACCAAGGAGCCACAGTTAATCTTAAATTACAAATATTCTTTTCTATTGGTATCTTGAATTTCTTCAGAATTTTAAATTGTGGATTGATTTTATTTATTTAACACCTAAATTACATATTATTATTGAGTGCCTTCCCCTGGTAAAATATGCTTTGCAAATTAATTAGAAGTTTTCAAAATATCAGTGGAATTTTATTAAGATCTCTAACAAAATATGTTGATATTTACATTAACATAGAAAGAGAGGAAATGTACAATCCAAATCTTGAGTTTAAATTCTGTATTCCAGGTTTGATGCTACTAGATATGTCTAACAATATAGAAAAGTATAAGAATTAGGGGTTTAGAATTGGAAATTTTAATTCTTATCTTGGCATAATGTTTTCCAAGAATCTTTCACACTAGTAAAACTGAATTTATCCTGTTCTTATGCAGAAGGAGGAATATCTAAACAAGATGGTTTAGAAATTCTTTTGAACATTTGGGCTGAAATTAATACATTTAAGATAACTGCCAAATCTCATTTATATTTTGAGAGACTTTTCAATTTATATTCCATTATGTTATTTTCTGTTAATTTACAAATATATTTCTTTAGCAACATTGGTCTGCAACTTTCATGGTATAAATTACAGATACTTGTAGATGGATTTAACTGTTTAAATGTTCAAATTAATCCTATCTTTGGTTATTACCTGGGAATTTCAAAATATAGTCCTTCTTTAGCTTTAATTTGACAAGTTATTACTGGATCCCATTGAAAATCTGGCAATTTTGACTTCTCTTGATGGAACAAGACTTTTGTGAGGTTTCAAATAATGGAATTGGGCACACTGCTTATAGTTATTTGTGCCTTTATCATCTCCTGAATGAATTACTGCAACATAATCTACCCAGGGGTGCCTGTGAAGAAATCTGGAAGTTTCAGCTGCTCCAGAATTCAGAGTTGTGGGCAGTTGTAGGTGCCCGATGGTATGCCCATGTTGCACCTCAAATCTGCAAACTGCACTGGTTCTCAGCATGCTTGCAGGTGCAATTCAAAATAGTGGTTGTTACATATAAAGCTTTTCATGTCTCAGTGCTATGTTATTTGTGGGACTCTATCTCTCTTGATTGTTTCTACATTCTTGCTAGTTCCAAATGAAGTCCCAGGTGATTGAGAATGTCATTTAATGGCACCCAGGAAAAAGATTTTCCATTGCAGTGCATATCCTCTAGAACAGATCACCTGATATTTAGTTGCTTCCAACTCTCCTAGCAGTCTGGAAAGTCTTGAAAATGTGTTTCATTCCCACCATGATGAGACAAGAGGTTTATTACAATGCCATTTTCTTGGTTGCCATTATATATACTTTATATCATGATTCCATTATTTCATTGTGCTTTTAATCAATTTCATACCTAGAATTACTGTTTGCAAGAGAGACAAGTTGATTGATTGATTGATTGATTGATTGATTGATTGATTGATTGATTGATTGATTGACTGACTGACTGACTATTGGATAAATCCTGAGATTTTGCTCCTCAGGGTCAGCATGAATTGCAGGAGTGGTCTTGGATCTGAATGATTTTGTTTTGGAATCCCTGTCATCATTACATTGTGATTCATTTGGTTTAAATGTGTATCTTGATAATAGAATGCAAGAAAGCATATGACTTACTTTAATTTTCAAGATCCTTTGTACACTGACATAAAATATGAATTAAAAATTGAAAATGCAAGGCTTTTTGATCATAGTCACAATGAAACTCAGAGAAATGTTATTTAGTTCTAATTCCACTAATATAATTTTCATCAGTCATTCCCCAATGTCTTTTTATTTGAGATGTGTTTTTACTTGTAGTAGACCTTAGCAACTGCATATTTATTGTATTATAAAATATGCATGCTTATAAGTTTTGTTACATGCTTAATTAAAATATATGTTTGGGGTACACATTCTCCTTAATATGAAGAGCAAGTAAAATATATTGCCATATTTTATAATTCTGTTATAGCCTAGTTAAAAAAAAATGTCTTCGTTTTTCATTTAGTCTTAATTGTTTCTTTCTTAAATTTATTTCTTTTAAATCAAAGCTCAGAATGCAAGCATACAAATATATAGTGTATTTCAAGATTCAGCATGACTTTTAGAGACTGTTTTTTAACAATGGGTATGAATAAGTAAATTCAGGAAGATTGTGTAGTTCAAATAAGCATTTTTATCTTTATATGTAATTGCAACAGATTATTTGGATTTTCATAGTTATTTAGGAAAACCCCAGGACTAGCTTTGGACATGGAGTGGACTGTTTCTTTTTAAAAATACAATAAAAAGGACAGTTGGCTGGGGAATTCTGGGAGTTGAAGTCTGCCAGGCTTAAAGCTGCCGAGGTTGAAGACCCCTGTCTTAGTATTGTAATGTGAGAATGGACCTCAGGGATCACAGATATTATATATTCTACTTTTATTTAAACCTGGTCAGTGAATACAATACATTATTTGGAAAAATAACAATAAATGTCATATATTCTGATGATATCCAGAATTTTGGACTTGCCCTTTTGTATAATCTTTCCTTCCTACCTTTCCTTCCTTCCTTCCTTCCGTCCTTCCTTTTCTTCCCTCCTTCCTTTCTTTTTGTTGACATAGACTTTTCTATTGCTTGTCCTTCATGGAATTAACATTTTGTGATCACTTTTACCTTTGAAGATGGATTAAGTTTACATATCATATAAAATAAAATAAAAAGTAATTTATCTTAGAAGTTGTTTTCATCCCTACTGTTTGTAAATGATTGTGGGGGACATTATTGGTTGAACCCACTTTCAGGTACATTTCTAAAAATTGCATTCAGCCTCATGTTGAAGAATTCCATATTTTTTTACTTTTATAAAATGATACCATTCAGAATTTCTAAGGCCACTGGTAGCAAGAGCAACGAGTTGAAACTTGGGGACTTCACTTCAAAATTCCTCCAGTGAGCTCTCATATATTATTTCCACTTTACTTTTAAAATGAGACTGATAATTATGCAGTATAAATATTTATTTATTCAATAAACACATTTTGTGTCTATTTCTTTTTATTTCAAACAATGCTTTCACTTCACAGATAACTAGCACAGCCTCCTGTAACTATAAGCATTATGGTTGCTATCTGATACAATGGGCCATATCATTCTTTGGTTCCACTACAAGCCTTTCATTATGATAGTTTCCCACTGTTTGAAAACAGGATCTTGCTGATAAAGATTTCTTTTGTATGTTGCCTAACTGTGCATTTTATTGGGACCATTTAGCAACACCATCTTACATTCATACTAAAAATACTCCATTGATATACCACCTGAAGTAAAATAATCACATAATCCTTTTTTACAATACATATTTTTAAACAGTTTACACTGAGATTTATTCTGAGTAGATTTCTCATTACTTTCCATTAGTGTGTATATATAAGGGTGTATGTATATACAAATCTTAAAGTTGCCAAGTTTGGGGACCCCTGGCATAGGCATATCCTGTTGAGCTAAATAATGAGGATACTGAAGGGGAAAAAGCACTTTTAGGGAAGGAATCCTGTTTAAGATCTGTTATCCTTAAGTGAAAGCATCTTCAAAACTCAGTGACTTCAAATGGGGGAGAAATAATTAACATTTTTTTTGTAAATAGCAGGATAAAGAAGTTCTTAACTTTAGAGTTGATCATGTGCTTTTTATATTTTTCAATATTTTCCCTTTTCCAAAACAGATGCTATAACTGCTCAGCAGTACAATATGATCTTCTTACCTTAAATGGTTTTCATCTGCTATGAAAATATGCTGCACAGTTGGCATGAAAATGTATACTGCAATTTGATGGAAATAAAGAAGACATAATTTAGCTTTATTTTCACACATGGGACACTGAGTACTACTTGCAATAGGGAAGAGTTTTGTCACATGAGATGAAAAGTTCAGAAGTTAAAAGTACAGAGAAGAGCAACAAAGATGATTAGGTGACTGGAGGCTAAAACAGATAAAGAACAGTTGCTGGAATTGGGTATGTCTAGTTTAATGAAAAGAAGTACTAGGAGTGATATGATTGCAATGTTCCAACATCTAAGGGTTTGCCATAAAGAAAAGGAAGTCAACCTATTCTCCAAAGCACCTGAAGGAAGGACAGGAAGCAATGGGTGGAAACTAATCAAAAAGAGAAGCAACCTAGAAGTAAGGAGAAATTGCCTGATAGTTAGAACAATTAAACAGTGGAATGGTTTCCTCCCAGAAGTTGTGGATGCTCCAACACTGGAAGGTGTTAAGGGGTTGGGCAACCATTTGTCTGAAATGGTATAGAGTTTCTTGCCTGAGCAGGGGGGTTGGACTAGAAGACCTCCAAAGTCCCTTCCAGCTTAATTATTCTGTTATTCTGTAAGTGGCAAAATGTGACATATTCTTAAGAAAGCATGCTTGAAGATAAGGTTCAGCTTTACTAGGATTCTAGGTTATATATATAAAAAAACATCCCAACTGTTTATTTGCTGTTACTTTTTAGCTCTTGTTCTTACTATGGGGAACATCAGCAAAAATATGTTGGGTTGCAATCCAGCAGTGACTTGGTGCTAATGGAGACCACTCTGGATATTGCTTTTTACCTTTTCCCTTTGTCAGCCTTTGGCACTATCTCTGTATTGCTCAAAGACCCCTTTTTCAAAAACACAATGGTTTCATCAGGAATCAGAAGAACCAACTAAGCTGCTAAAGCAATGGCATCACTGGAAATTAGCCTGAGGGGTTAATTCTAAAATGTCCGCTTCATTCCACTTCTTGTATTCAGCTGTTTCCCTATCCCCATCCTATCCCTTCAGGCAACAGGGGAAAGCCACACTTCATAGCTTTTAATAGTTAACTGTCTCATGTTGTTTGACATCTTTCGGGGAATAGGGGGGTGTTTGATCTGCAGTGTGCACACACAATTATGTAAATTAATAGTTTAGGCTTTTAATCTTAGAAATATTTTTCCCTTGATGCATGTTGATTCCTATCAAAGTCACCTTAAAAAAGCAGCTGCTGTTTCCTGTGAGTTCAGGTGTGTAATATTTGTGTTCCTCTGATTGGAAAGAAGCTTCAGAAGAATGCTAACGATTTTTTCTTTAAAAAAAAAACACTCTGAGAATAGCTTTCCACTAAAGCTTTTAAAATATACTTGAGGTAAGAGCTAAAAGAAAGTGTATGATGTTCTACTAGGACTAGGGGGGATCATATACAAATCACCACTGAATCCGCATGGCCTGATTTGGGACCTGTACCTCCCAGAGAAGTTTGTTATGGGATAAAAAGGAGAGAACCATTTATATTGGCTGGAGAAAAGTTGAAATGATATGTGGGAATGACTTTGGGTTTTTATGATGTGAGTTCCAAAAAGAGAAATAAGATCAGATACTTTACAATTGCCCATTTGGAAGTTGAAGCAAATGATGGATACTCTTGTAATATGGTTCCCATGGTGGCTGTGGCCAATCACAAATCACCATATGCCAGAGAGAAGGTGGGGAAAGCACTAGGTTGCAGAAACTCACCACTTTATTTTCTAAGAAGGCTGTTGAAAACTATATGAGATCTGAGGCATAGCTGGAAATAGAGATGATGGGTTGACTGGTAAACAAAAAAAGATCTGGAGCCAGTGACATGGCTCATTTTTATACAAGGCATCTGAATTATGTTAACAATCTAATAATGTGGCTAAGTAGCTAAAGGGTGGAATTGGCTGCAGGAGATATAATATTTATACTTTGTCAGCATTTTATAATATTAAAGAGATAAATGAGAGTAATGTACTTTGAAAATGCTCATCTCCCTTAATTTGAAAAAGACTTAGGGAGATAAATGAATATTAACTATACAGTACATAGATCCATAAAAGGGAACATTTGGTTTAACACAATTTTTCCTACATAAGAAGTACTGAACTATGTATTTTTACAAGTATCACTATCATGCAAAGCTCAGCATATAATTAGAAGTAATAGGGAGGGAGAAAGCAACATTTTCTATTGCTATCCGATCACAGTTATTATTTTATACAAAGCCACAAAAATGACATTATACAGCAAAAGTAATGGAGTGTGGGTGGAAAACCAGCTGTGATGACATGCAGAATTAGAGATATTTCCTGGCAATGTGTGATTCAGTACGAAACATAATCAAAATATTGCTCTATGCAGCATTTCAGAACACAAAAGATTTATTTCATCTTGTTTTGAACAACAATATTTATTAAGCTGGGCTGATTATATTACAGATTGAATGGCAGCAATTTTGCACTCTCCCGATCTTTGTGTTCATGTTTATAACAGTTTTTAAGAAAATGTTGGTTCACCTTATTATCAATCCCTCCCTTCTATTTTACAGAACCATAGCAAATTCAGTTTCATACTAACTTGCGGGATGGTTGTTTTAATAATTTGAATTTTATGGCGATGGCCTTCTTTAAAGCATTTTAGTTTATGCTTTCAGAAGCAAAATGATTCTATAAAAGTAAGACAGGAAAAAGAAACACAAATCTATGCTTACTCAGAAAAACAAAAATGACCTGGCATGATGCATTTTGGAGGGATTTGCTGTTGTTGCTGATATTTTTATGGTATTCATAAAATAAAATATTCAAAAAATCAGTTAAACATGATGGAAACATTATAAGAAAAACACGAGCACAAAAATAGACCTACAAGGTATAAAAAATATAAAAGAGAAAAGGGCTGCTTGGAGCCCCATTTGAGAGAGAGACATTTGTCAGAACAAGTCCCTTTCCTGGGCCCGATCCCATTCCACATTGAGAATGCTTCCTGGATATTTTCACTGCTGGCTGGAGAATCCACCAATTGCTTTCCTTAGTTTATCCTGCATGAAAAGATAAGAACTTCTGTCTGGTCTCATTAATGAGTCATAATAGGGCAAAAGTCTCCAAACTTGGCAACTTTAAGACTTGTGCACTTCAACTCCAGAATTCTCCAGTCAGCTATGCTGGAGTCTTTAACAAGTCTTAAAGTTGCCAAGTTTGGGGATCCCTGTAATAGGGCCTAGAAATGACGGGGGAAATTGCACTGGCATACTTTTCTGCTGGCTCTGGGAAGAAGGAAATGCATGCTAGCTAACACAGCTGTGCAATAGATTTTAGAATGCTATCAGAAAGGAGGACAGTAAAATGCCAGATGATAAAATATAGTAACTTGCTTGAACAATTTAATAAATGAAGTTGAAGAAGCATTAGTTGTTTTTTTTTACTTACTTACTTACTTACCGACCTACCTACTTACTTACTTACTTGAATGTGTGGGCCATCCAGTGGACTCTGGGTACATACAAAATTACAAATGAAAACACAAACACAGCTGTACATGTTAACTCAAAAAGCCCAGGCTAAAATACTCTAATAAACCACAAAATCTAATTAAAATTTAAGCCATTAATCCAATAATATAAACATCAACCCCAAGGCTGGCTTTCAAAATTTTCTGGAACCCTAGGAGAGAGAATGCTATCCTTATGTTTTATCCCAGAAGGTGAGAGCCCTGATAGGTAAGGCATGTTTGCTAAACTTTGCACAAGAAAACAAAATTCAACGGTATGGATCTGGATTGCAACCACACTGCTAAAACATATGGACTAGGCAGAAATGATTAGGGACTTAGATATCTCGGCCTTATGCCATCGGTATGCAGCCAATGAAAAAAACCTGTTCTCACTGCAGGCTAACAAGTCTGTCTGGCAGGGAGATAAATAGTTGTCTGCCACATCTATCCATCTCCACCCCCTTCCTTTTATCCCCAGAGCTAGGGTGGGGCTTTGGTATCAGTGGTGGCTCTTCCGTCCCAAGGATCAGCCCACAGATTTCCATTGCTTTCCTCTCCTCTGCCTTCTGCACATCCACACATCAAGCACTGGACCCAGTTGTTCCTTTTCTTCCTCATCAGACATATCTAGACCTGGGGGTGTTGACTCTCCATCTGAGGGCTGACGGCCAGCCCAGGCTCTGCCTCTGCCTTCCCCCACTTTCTCTGACAGGCCCATTCCCTATTCTCCCTTGGAGTGCTCAGATTTCTTTGATGCTAACCTTGACTCCCACTCCTCATCATCATCTGATTCATTTGCTGGAGGGGCTGGCAGCTGACATGCCACAACAAACCATGCTTGATCGTGTTTAAGAAATGGATATGTATGTATATATGTAAAAATATGTTGGCTGGATAATTTTAAATATATAGCAGTAGAAATAGTACTTAAACTTACAGTATATAATGTTTCACGGTGCTTTACAGCCTTCTCTGAACAGTATACAAAGTCAGCATATTGCCCCCAACAATCTGGGTCCTCAATTTACCAACCTCAGAAGGATGGAAGGCTGAGTCAACCTTGAGTCTGATGAGATTTGAATTGCCAAATTTCAGGTAGCCAGCAGAAGTAGCTGTAGTACTGCATTCTAACCACTGCACCACCATGGATCTTATATGTATGTATATACAGACAAACACACACATATCTTTCTCAGCATTCAACAGAAAGCATGTATCTACCAACTCACACTGGATCAACCTGGTAGATTACCAGTCTTCAATCTTCAAGGAAGATGGCTTAATCCTCCAATGACCTGATTCAGATTGAACATTATACACATATATTTAAAGATATAGATATTATAGATGCAAATAATGTATATATTTTATATATGTAGTATGCGGTTGGTCATATAGATAAACACAAACATGCAACAAATATTGAGGAAATGATAGACAGTATGAGAATATATAACCTCAAAGTAGGCAAAGAATAACAGGGCTCCTTGTTTCTTTTCCCCCCAGAAACTAACTTGTGTAGCATACATGTGGGTGCATATAGCAAAATAAATATCTTAAATTATAAAACAACAATCCTCAGCCCCAAAGATATTCCAAATAGTTTTGCAAACCTTCTCATTTTTTTCCAGCCGCAACTTTTGTTAGGTCTCATTTTTGTATTAATTATGTGATTTGGGGCTAAAAAAAGCATATGAATATTGATTTTGTAGGTATATATCTAATGTGTACATTTCAAAAATCTTTCTCAATATTTGCACTTTTGACAAGCAATTTTTTTCAGAGCAAACTCTTTTGTTTTGTTTTGTTTATATTCTTTAATACACACATTTTCTTATGTTTTCTTACAGGCACATGTATATTTTAGGGGTTGTGAAATATGTCACAAATTTCTGACAAGCATGGATTTTGGCATGCATGCATTTCAATATATTTGGCAATTCTAAAATCAGACCTTCCCTCTTTACCGCAAAAAAAACCTTAATTTCTCATTGATGCTAATTCCATTGAATAAAGCTTATGATTTCTAAGAGCTTTTTTCCCCCTCTAGTAACACGCTGGGAAGAAGTGGTTATATGGTTAGATTAGGAGATTAGATATTAATGGCTTTCATACAAAGCCCTTTGACCTTAACAGTGGCATAAATATGATTCTCCAAGGCTGCCCAACACTCCCAGACCAACTTCAGAATCTAGTAAGATTCTTCTTATGGCTTGGTGTAACTCTTGACTGCAAATAATGACTTCAAGTATACTGTAAATGTGTACTTGTACACAGACAATGTGTATGTGATTATGAAAACACATAATTTATGAAAAGCAATTTCTGTCCATTATTCTGGACCTGATCCCAGAGGAGAAGCAGTGAATAATGATTCCATGATATTTATTTGAGGTTCTTTTCTTGGCTTCTTGAGCAACCTACTCTCTTTTGCAGTATTATGACTTCACATGTAGACTCTTCAATATCAGGTAATTGAGAAAAATAATACAAAGCCATGAATGTTTTGTCTGCTATTTTTATTTTATTTTTAGGCTCTTTGAAAAAGCATTTGGCTTCATGTGCCAATCTATATAATTTACACATTTAAATGCCTCCTGATGATAGCACTGCTGCAAATATTGTTTGTTCACACGCAGATGGAAAGCTTTGTCCCAAAAGACTGACTCCATTAGTGGTGAGCCTGTTAATATGATGTAAATTAAAATCAATCTGATAACAATTCAAACTGAGCAGAAGTTATTTTGTTGTTTCTCTCTCTTTGACTTCTAAACTTCATTGAATAAAGATCAGGGCTATTTAGGTAGGATTCATACATTTCACTCCCTGAGATATAAGTAGAAGTAACGCCACCAAACTTATTTCAAAATTGTATACATCTAGAGCCACATTTCATAAATAAATAAATTCTGTCCAAGTTTCATATGTGACTATGAAAATTACCCAGAACAATTCAGTTCATAGAACCAGTGAAATAGAATCTGAAGATAAAATGAGTAAAAGTTACAGGAAAGAGTCTTGGCAATTAAAAATTATAAAGTATGTATTAATTGTGATTTAGTGGCAAAGAGTAATTCCAGATATTATAGAGACCATGTTGTTTCCTAAATACTAGCAGCTTCAATCCATCCTGAGATCATCTGGCCTTGATCAGGTCTACTTCTTTCATTTGATTATTCTGGATGCAATTGTGTCTTGGCTTAGTTGAACATTTCTATACTTGTGTTTTTGTCTACTAAGATTCATGATAGTAGAGTGAAGGAGACTTCTTCAGAGAATCAGAATTTACAAATCCAGTAGGACCAGTTGTTAACTCAGTATTAATTGCTGGAACTTGGATTTATAGGGTCTATCATCTCCTGGTCCTCTTCTGAAGAAGGCTATTCAAACTAGAATGTGGCATTGTGTATTAATTATTAAGATATAACCTGGAAAAGCAAGGTAGTGCACTGGTTAAGATATTGGACCAGGACTTCAGAGATCCAAATTCAAGTCAATCCACAGCCATGGAAGCTAAGTGAATGATTTGGGTCAATAACTTGCAAGCCTGAAATTATTACTCCCCCTCCTTTCCTTTTATTCTTTGTAAAACCAGGGAGATTCCTTCTTAAACCCTTCCCATGCCCCCATTTCTGCTGTGGACTTAGAAATCTTTTGCATGATGGTTGTCTACTGTGTGGCTCTTCCTCTTGTTTGCAAAGATAATTCCCACATATCATCATACAACATAATTCACCTTATGCTCCTGGAAAAGTAGCTCTAACAAACAAATAAAACACATGGCATTTTATACCATGAAGTAATAAAAATGGAAAAAAAAACCCAACCAAATAAAACATACGGTGTAACTAATGATTGCATCTTGTTTATGTTTTAATTTATTTATATCTCACCTTTATTATATTTAGAAATAACTCAAGGTGACAAACATAGGATGGGGAGAGAGGGGGGGAGAGGGAGAGGGAGAGAAAGCCACTGGCCCAAAGTTACCCAGCTGGCTTCCACAATTAAGGTGGGATTTGAACTCATGTTCTCCCACTTTTTAGCCAGGTGCCTTAACTACTAGACCAGGGGTGTCAAACTCACATCATCATGGCATCATCATGTGACATATCATGACTTTTTCTCTTTTGCTAAACTGGGTGTGGACATGGCCAGCATGTGGTGCATGGGCCATGGGCCGTGAGTTTGACAGCCTTGTACTAGACCAACTGCATTAAATTTTCACTTAGCAACTTTACTAAGCAGTGATAATTTGGACAAACAGGTGTAGGAAAGTAAACATTATAGATGTTTCCAAGAGAAGACAGTATACATAGCTCAGGCTCAAACTGTGGAGTTCATAGAAATAATCATGCTTACCCACCATTCACAAGAGACAAATAATTTCTCAATAAAAAGCTAAGAAGGAAACTAAATGACCAGAGACATTCTCCCTGGCAGCCTACACCCAGGTAAGCAAGGATTAACATAAGACAAACAAACAAGCAAAAAATAATAATCAAGGAACTACAAAACCACACTCACATCAACATTGGCAGGGTAAGCTACTATATATAAACAATGACCAAACCCCACAGAGGATGTTATCTACTAGGGTAACACAATCTCTTTAAGCAAACAACCAAGCTCAGAGAGCTCTAAGAATTCCACAGTATAGATATTTGTTGATGGTTGATTTTGGACTTTTTAATTCTACTGAGCAATTATTCAGTCTACTTTGGATATTGTGGAGCCTTTATCTTTTGACAATCGTTTTCAAAACAACTTTAGAGCTAGGAATGAAACTACTAATCTGGTACATTTTCTACAACAGAACAAATGTAAATACAACTCATTGGCAAAGGTAAGAGGGAGGGGGAATCAATTTGACAGATAATTCAACAGCAGAATATGTTTTAATGTCTACTAGTGTACTGTATTCATAAATTTCAAGAGAACTATCTATCATGGCAAGGACCATTACCAAAAACTGTAGGCTTTCCTCCATTGTAGTGAGATGAATGATAGATCAGGTGCAACACAGCCTTCTTAATAATTTATTGGGTTATGAGTTATGGTTTTATTCAATTAAAAATTATTAGAGGGACTTGCCCTGAGGCATCATGCATGCTCTATGAAGAGAGGAAATATATTAAGCAAGCATTCAATGAGCTTAATCATTTCAAATAAGAGAATTGGATAATGGCCTGGACAGATTTGCCATTAATTTCAGAGATATTTTTTTACCTCTTCACAATATCATCATAGGATGGGAGTTGGCAATGAAGCCCAGGAAATGTGATGTTAATAATGAGTAGACAGAAACACCATTATTTTCACATGAATGATTTATACTTTCTGAATGAGAAAGGACAACAGAGACAGGGCAACATTTCTTCTAGAAAAGTTTACTTGGTAAGATATTTGAAGGCCATTTCCCCTTTGTCTTTGCCTTTCTGATGAGAGATAATGACTGGTCTATGGTCCCCTAGCTTGTATTCCTATTTCTAGCCTCTTACACCACTACATAAAATTGGTTGTCATGGACAACCTTAGATGTCAGTGAAATCGTAAAGGAACTCTCCTTGCAGCCATCTCCTGGTTGCTCAGATATTTACAGTCCAGTTTTAGTGAGTCTTTAAGACAGAAGGAGATCAGACCAGAAAAGGGGAATGAAAAGGTAAGCTAGACATTGAGTGGAAGTGGAAGTAAGACAAACTTTTTTAAAAAGTTGTGATTTTTTGACATAATGTCAGATACATAGTTATTCTAGTGAGCATTTATTACTCCAGAGTGAAATAACTCTACAAAAATATCCCCTAAAGCAATGGCCTACACATGAAGCTTTAATATTAATCTCTGTTCTGTTTTTGGCATGCACTTGTATATAGTGTAAATATCTATTAACAAAAAAAACCTGTTCTGATATTATAAATTAGTTTATGTGAGCAGGATTCACATTTCAGTCAAAGTTGTTGTTACACTTGGAAAACATTTATTACTGGCCTATCTTAAAAAAAAAATCCAGCACCAAATTCAGTTAAAAAAAAAGAAAAGAAACAATTAAAACATCTAAGTGCAGCTACAGTAAGAACAAGGCAATCAATTCATTTAGTAGCACTTAAGTATCAAGTAAAAATTGATCAGAAAGTTAAAGCCTTAAGGTTTTCTTAAAGGCCACCAAATATGCTTGTAATTTTCTTACTATGGTGGAAACTATTGTATATCACAAAGCTCAGCTTGGTGTTAGAGAAGAGCTGGAAAAACCTTTGTTCTGCAGTAAGTCACAAGTCAATGAATTAGCAACTCTGTAAAATATACTAACATAGATAATTTTAATGAGCAATAAAAGTTGTGTAAATGAAGAAGTTACCTTTGGTGGCTTGCTAAGTTTGGCTTGATGTATAATATGAATCCAATCATTATGGTTTGTTAACTGTGGCTGTGACCAATTCATATAATTTATAGTCTGCCCAACTCCCAATAACTGCAGATGGCTGACAATTAAAAGTAAGAAAACACACACATACACATAAAACAGAAATGCGAAAGAGTCCAAAGACAAACCTGTAAACATGTGGACATGTTTATTCAGCCACCACCCTGCCCAAAGCCTGGCAAGACATCGAGGCACCTAATAGCTTCCTGAATGACATTTGCAGGCAGCCACCCAAATAATGTGGGACGGGGATATTATTTCTGAGGGCCAGTGCTACAATAGAGAATGGCTATTGTTTGATCAATTGGATCCAAAATGCATCTATTTTAGGCCCCAAAGAAATGGTAGCTTTGTCTGGTATGTAAACTGTTTTCTGCCTCAAATTTCTAGTCATTCTAAACAAGAATTGTTTATTTATGAATACAGGTAGACCTTAACTATGATCTGCTTAACTATGATAATTTGAAGAAATAGTTCTATTGCTAAGTGGAATATGTGATATCCTGTATGCCAGTGCTACTTATGGTGGCAGTTGTGGGGAACCCAGCTGCTGCGATTAGGTAAATCCCATATAGTCAAAGCCTCCCAGTGCCCTATGATCAACATTTGTGATTTCCTGCTGGTTTCATCACCATTGTGTTTGAATTTGTCAGAAGCCCACAGTGAAAGTTGCAAATGACAATCACTGCAGGACACATGCAATGTCATAATTGTGAGTTGGTTGCCAAGCACCTAAATTCCCATTACATGATCATGCATATCTTGTGATGAGTGAAGATATGTCATAAGTCCTTCTCATTCTACATTGTCATAATTTCAAATGGTCACTAAATGAGTGGTGATCTATAGTACCGTTTTTCTCATAAAATAAGGCTGGGTCTTATTTTTTTTGAGCCCCCCCAAAACAGCTGGGACGTCTTTTCAGGGGTGACTTAATTTCCTCCCCCACATGCACCCCAACCTAGAGCACCTAGGTGAGGGTGTGCATGGGGGTGAAAAACTATTGGCTGGTAGAAGCAGCCTTGGGATGAGCACCCACACATACTCCCCTCTCCACAAAAACATTTCTATTGGCCAATGGAAGCTCCCCGAAGGCAGAGTCACCAGCCACTTTGGGTGAGGCATGGCTGCCCATGGGGTGCTCCTGACAGGTGCGCCCCATGCGCACTCCCCTCACCACGAAGCCATTTCTATCAGCTGATGGAAGCTCCCCAAAGGCAGAGTCACCAGCTGCTTCTATTGGCCAGTAGAAGTGGCCTCAGGAGAGCGACCCCACGCACAGATTCCCTGCCACAAAAACCACTTCTACCGCCAATAGAAGCAGCTGGTGACTCTGCCTTTGGGGAGCTTTCATCGGCCGATAGAAACAGCTTCATGGTGAAGGAGTGCACGTGGTGCTCACCCGAGGCCACTTTTAACCTCTGATAGAAGCGGCTGGTGACTCTGCCTTTAGGGAGCTTCTGTCGGCTGATAGAAAACCTCTGATAGAAGCGGCTGGTGACTCTGCTTTAGGGAGCTCCTGTCGGCTGATAGAAAAGCTTTGTGGCGAGGGGAGTGTGTGGGGGCACTCCTGTCAGGAGAGCTTCTGTGGGAGCCACACCCTCACCCCCAAAGTGGCTGGTGACTCTGCTTTTGGGGACTCCCATCAGCCAATAGAAATGGCTTCATGGCGGCGGACTTCTGGTTTTGAGCTTCTTCAGCGACAGACTGAAACCTCATCTCTATGAGGCTTTGATCCGTGCTCACCACTGGAGCACCCCCGAGCCAGCTGTTTCAGGGCTAAGCCCACTCCATGAGATGGTGAAGAGGGGGGAGATTGCCTGCAGGGTTGAGAGAGCTGCATCTCTGCCTCCCCAGCTGGCCATTACCTCCTTTCCCGAAGGTGGTTGCAGTGGTGGTCGAAATAGCCACCACAAAGAAGAAAAACTGGAAAAGAATGTGCAGGAGGAAGATAAGAAGAGAAAGTTTTGTTTTGACTGGGTCAAACAGCAAAAGCAACAAAATAAGGTACCCTGGAATTGAAACTATTAAAAAAAACCCAATAACATTGTTCCACAAGAAAGATTTTTAAAGCTGCGAAGGAGAGAGAAAAGGGAAAAAAAATGGGTTTTTTTCTCCTCCGTCCTATACTGACAGCTAAGAGACTTAAGCAAGAAATTGGGAAAAAATCCACTTTGACATCAATAAGCTATTAATGCTAAAAATAAAGTCAAAGGGATAATAAAGATTCTGGATAATTAAAAGCTTTTGAAAACAGGAATGAGAGAAAAAGAATAAAAGGGCATGATCTGGAAGGGAGGAGACCTGCCTGGAATTAAAAAAGAACTACAGCAAAAATCTCAAACAAGACTTCCAAAAGATACATTCTAACTGAAATATCACAACAAAAACGCCAGGAGAGAAAGTCAAAAAAAGAAATAAGAACAGATATAACTCAGGACTATCTGGATTACTTGAGTATTTCTGGATTCCTTGGTTATTGTTTTGAATTGACTAAAATCAATTGGGTGGTTGTTTAAAATTTGTTTAAAAAATGGCTCCACTTTTAGAAAGAACTGCAAAATGGTACTTAAAAGTACAAAGAAGATGCACAAGAAGGGAGAGGTTCCTTTTGGCTTCGTATTTTCATTTTTTAGAAATGAAGATTTAAGAATTATGAGAAACAACAAGAAATATGCCTGCAGAACAAGAAGATTGCGACAAAGAAGAAACCATCTTTCATGAACAAGTAATCTGAAGATGGGAGGGAAAAAAGGAAAGGGGGGAAGAGAAGGAAAGTTTAAGATTGGGAAAAACAACTCAAAAAAAAAGTGAAAATAAGTATAAAATCAGAAAAGCAACAGAAGAGGGAAATGCAGAAGAGAGATTAGAAATAGAGAGACCTCTCTATCGGGGGTAAAGAGAGGAGGGAGGAGAGAGAGGGAGAAAGAAAGGAAAAGAAGTTATAAGAACAGAAGCAAAATATAGAGAAACCGGGCCCTATTTAGAGATAATGGTGAAAATTAAATGGAAAAAAGGGATTCTGCAAAGATACATAAAGATAGTATGGTTATATTAGAAACAATAATTTTAGAAAATATGATACAGTGTATGATTAAATGTCTGATAAAATAGTTATCGTAATTCAGTGGAATGCTTGGTTAAATAAATAAAGGTAACAAAAGGTATATTTAATGATTTTTAAAACATATCTGAAGAGAAATAAGGGAAAAAATTATTTATGAAGATAATATGTGTTTTTAAGGAAGTATGATATTTAATTTGAAAAGAAGTGTTAAAGTTGTTAAGATCTTTCATCGGCCGCGATAGAAACAGCTTTCATGGTGAAGGGAGTGCACGTGGGTGCTCACCCCGAGGCCCACGTTTAACCCTCTGATACGAAGAGCGGCTGTGTGACTCTGCCTTTAGGGAGCTTTCTGTCGGCTGATAGAAACCTCTGATAGAAGTGGCTGGTGACTCTGCCTTCGGGTGAGCTCTACATCACATGACTGTCTCTATCGGTATGTATGCGATTCGGGGTATGTTCTTAGCCTAGGCCTACTCTGCAGGGTCCTCCGAAAGGCAGTCTTCTTCCTCCTCCTCTCTCCCATCTTCTCCTTAACCTGTTTGTTAAGTTTTAGACAAATGATGTTGAGAAATGGCCATGGAAACGCATGGAGTTAAATTAAGCTAATTTTGGGGGTGGGGCTTAATATCACCTCAGCCTGAAAATCATGCTGGGCCTTCCTATTGGTGTGAGAAACATGGTATTTATCGCAGAATTCTGTCAAGGACTTC
>BHFT01081989.1:0-12023 GCA_004320025.1 Laticauda laticaudata | reverse complement strand
AACAATATCATTTACCTTCTTGATTCAGTTTTAGTTATTAATTGCTATATTATCGCCGTAAAGTAACAGTAATAGAAAATTAAAGCCATCTTTTCTCTTCAGAACAGAACAAGGATCAGCTGTTGTACAAGATCAAATACTTTATTGAACTAATTCTTTACAATACAATTTCTGTTAATTTTCCAATAATTAGTTTTTCCATCATCCTTTAATACCTAAATGCGCTTTTTCATATGGATGGTATGCTTGTTAAACGGTGTGTATAGATATGGAGTTTCAATATTCTACATGGTTTATTTTTACATTTATGTCTTTGCTGCCTCAAACTAATGGCTGCTCTACAATGTATTTAGGCTCTAGGCAGACTAGCCGTGCAAGAACGACATTCATCATAGATCACTTATCTGAGCTGAGGCAAATCCTTGAAGCAACTAAATCTTGCTTTAATCGGAAATAGTCGCCATCAACTCATTAGTGCTTTATCTATAACCCCCCATTTGCAACCTATTGCACACTCACCTGGTGGTACCGGGACATTTTTACATCCTCACGACCTCTAAACTCACTTAAGAACTTTAACTCCACTGTATTCATCCGAACATTCCTGTCAATGCCTGCAAGATCCTTTTGTAGGATACAGTTTAATTTCATTGAGTTAGAAGATTCTGTAAACCTGACATACAATGCTTGTTGGAAAAGTCTGTCAAAGATGATAGTCTCACCCTAGTTGACCTCGAGGCAACTAGCGCACAATGCTTTTGCATGTTCTCTTTCTTTACTTCCCACATCAAAACCCTCATCTTCTACAGTCATGAGGGTTGCTTCTTGGTTGGACTGATCCTCCATTGAGGATTCTCCACTATCTTGTCATCATATTATTATCATACAGGAGGTATTGGCTAAACAATGGAGTCTCAAGCAATCAACACTATCTGTACTTAGTTAATATTGCTTGTTCAAGCTTTCTCCAGCCCAACATGCTACAGGAAATTTTAGCACTTGCACTGCAATATGAATACATTAGTAGTACCGCATCCTGGTCACACAAAATCTATTATGATCTATGATTTTAGCTTCATAAACCTACAAAATAGTAATATGGGTATCGCTCTATGTTGTCCGCCTTTCGCCTTACTTGCCATGGGAGTATGCTGCTCGAGTTCCAAATGTATGCAAATAACTGGAGATCTGGCTTTTTTCCATTCCAACGAGTAATTGGTAATTCAGACCAGTCATGTGAATTCACTACGTATTACAAAAACATGGTGTAGCAACCAACATTATTTGCTTCATCCAAAGTTACCTTCTGTAATAAACACCAGAATCCGAAATCAGTAGTCTGCATAGCAATAGCCTGTAACGTTGTTCTCTAGACGTTCAGTATGTATGAGATTATGTTTGTGGTCTAGTAGAGGAGCAAACACTATGTTCAATGCCAGCTTTTCTGTAACAATGGCTTGCAAAATTTCTATTTGTAATTCAGTACCATTATCTGGTACGAAACTAATAACTTTCGTGTTTCTCTTTTCCTTTGTCCAAGCAAATTTTTAGCCAGTTTTAGAAAATGCTGGTATGTTTCTGTCTTTGCTTTTCATTAAATAACAGATGAAAACCATATCTGGAAAAACGATCAATTATAACTTTGATATGTAACAACGCTCCACAAAACTGGCAGGTTTCTTAGGTCCAATAATAAACAGCAAAAACAACCTCTAATAGGTTGCAGCTGGCTGTGAATCCATTTACCTCATTGTGCAGGAGTTACCTTGCTTTTTTCTTTGATTGCAAGCAGGGCAATTTGAATACTTTGTAAACAAGTTATTAATTTTGTACCATGTAGATAAACTCATCAGTTTTCTTTAGCATTTTGAATTTAATATGTCCATAATGTCTATGGGCAGACTGAATAACACTTCATCATTGAGGCCTATTTATTCTCATAGACTGAGTTAGCATTAATGGATTATCAGTATAAGTAAACAAACCAGTATCCAATCTTGCAGTAATGCTTTTCTTAACCTGTTTTTTCAATTCAAACATTATCTCCCTGACAAGGTTACAGAAGCAAATCCTGCTTTTACCATTAGCTTTTACAGATAGCAGAGTATAAACATCAAGTCTATGTAACATATCATCACATCAGGTAAACGTTCAGTTAAATACAGTGAACAAGTATGGCAGTATCTTCTGAAGATGACTCATCATGATTACCCATCCATAGTACTAATGACAATGCTGTTCTACCTCTTTGTGTGATATTAACAAACGGCTTCTTTGCTTTTAGTAGCCAGTGGATGCCACACATGTCAACTACCCACCTATATCATGGTAGTTATAGTTGTAGTTGTACCTAGATAGGGCTAAACTAACTGCATTTATAAGCTTTGTATTATTATGGCCATGCTGTTTCTTACCGACTGTTTACAACAGTATCTGCAATATGACCTATACCCCTATACTTAAGAAAAACATTTCCTAACAGAATATAGGGCAGTTGGAAAGACAGAGTTTTTCTTCAATGGTGTTTTTTTCTTTTAGTTTGATTTCTATTCTTGCCTTCTTCTTGCACTCTTCTAACAGTCTTCCCACTATGACGAGTCAACGTAATACATCTCTGTCTAAAAACTTTCCAAGTGAAGACACATAATCATGCATAAAGTGATACAAAGAAGAATGAGTGTAAATTGATACAACTTCATGAGAAAAATCAGCTTCTTTTCTTGTAAGCTCTGTAAAATCTCTTTCAAAGAACTCCAAATGAAACTACATATACCACCTTTTCGTAAGACAGGCTCTAAAACAGATTTACATGTAAGGTTATATGTGTGCAGCCCACATTAATCTCGAAACATCAACATCCTCTTAAAAATAGTACCAACACCTAGCAGCAGATTCTTCACGTGCATGAATATAGCTAACTGCTGATCACAGTACAGTGTCAGTCCAATTTATACTAAGAGCACTTTATCATTATCCCAGTTAAAGTCCTATTTTCTTTTTATCTTCAATCATTCAATGGGTCCCGAAGTCTTTCTTACATGCTAGGTGGACTATTAAACTCAGTCGCATAACTCATCTGTTACACAGAAATTAGGCTGTAGACTTGCATAAGACAGGAAACATAGTTTGCATTCCATCCAACTGGATATCTGCGGGAACATACTGGTTGACTGTTCTTCAAGCTGCCATTGGTAGTTTAACAATAAACCACAATGCTTGTATGAATATGAAACTGTATTTCACGACTGATTCTTAATATCTCTCTGGGCCCAATTAAACCGCAATGTTATGATATGTACAGCAATAACCTTGAGTGAAGCAAGGATATGCACATTGGAAATGTTTATAAGAGTAGATTGAAATAATTAATCACAGCACCACAACGATGCACAATTGACGTTAAGAGTTTATTTTTAAGAAACAGCAACGTCCAATAAACAGTCCAGGTCATATCGTTTAAAGCAGCCCAAAGAGAACTATCCAATTATCAAACGTCTTCTACCATTTGCAAAAGATATCAAAGATAAAGTACAAGCATAAATACAACAGAGAAACTTAGATCAAGCAGTTCTACCAACTGGTGCGGCTTAGAAACATTCGTGTGTGGTGGCCGCAAAGAAATTCATCCCCAGAGCCCCCCCCAAAGATAGATTACAGAAAAAGTTCAGGATTAGAAATTTAGGGGAGATTAAGCATTATTTGGCTCTTGATATAGTGAAAACGAATAAAGGGTTTAAAATTTCGCAAGCCAAGAAGATTAGCCAATTATTAAAACTCTATAACATGGAGCATTTAAATCTGCTAAGACACCAATGAGTAAGGAATTTACACATGGTGATATTAAAAGTCCTATGTTTGATAATGAAATATATCAATCCTTAATCAATAGTCTATGATATCTGGGTAATTGGTCTAGACCAGATATATCTTATATCTTACAGTGTAAACCAATTGGCTAGGTATAACGCTGAACCAAATGAAAGGTATTGGCAAGCAGCTAAGCGAATAGTTAGGTTTTTAAAACACACAATCCATTATTCATTATATTTAGAACCAAGTAATGAATTAGTTTAACTGCATATGCTGATGCAAGTTTTGCTACTGATATAATGACTCGTAAGTCAACATCATTATTGTGGTAATGTTGGGTAACGCTTTCATAGGATGGAAGTCTATCAGGCAACAACATATTAGTTTATCCATTATGGAAACAGAATTGTCATGTTTATCATTGATTTGTACAGAATTGATATATTATAAATAATTGTTGAAGGATATTGGAATTACTGTACGTGATCCCTTTATTGTTTATGAAGACAATCAATCTGCAATTAATATGGCTATTAATTTAGCTGTTCAAACAAGGTCTGATTTAAGATATTTGAACATTAGACAGTGTGTTAAAAATAAATTAATTCAGTTAGAACACTGCATAACTGAACATAATATTGCAGATCATTTCATGAAAGCACAAGGTGCAATTAAACATAAGTGTTGTGAGAATTATGGTTTAAAGATGTATTATTTATTGACCAACCCGAAGGGGAGAATGTTAGGAATCTGTTCACCAATTAGTTGGGTTGGCAAGATATAAGCCAACAATGTATGTTTGTAGTTTTAAGACAAAATTACTGTACTGATTTGTACTATGTTCCGATTGGTTGATTGTGTTGTGAATTGCCATAAGAGGGAGCTAGAGATCATGGCTAGCTATCTCTGACATTCTGTCTCTCTGACATTCTGTTGCAATCTAAGGTTTCTGTTACTGTGCTTATACTTTGATATTTTTGTTTACTGTAAATGACAAAGGCAACCGGTAATAAGACTTTGTAATTGGATATTCTTTGGACTGTTAAACGTATATGACCTGGATCGTTTATTGGATTGTGCTATTTCTTAAAGTAAACTTTAACTCAATTTAGTATATCTCTGTGTAGCTGGATAAATATTCATAACTATTCTCATAAATGTTTCCATGTGCATATCCTTGTTACTCAAGGGTTATTCTGTACATGTCATAACAGCTGTCTGGTCTTTTCTTAAAGACCTTCAGTGATGAAGCATGCACAGCTTCTGAAGGCAGGCTTTCCACTGGTTAATTGTCCTCACTGTTGGAAATTTTTCCTTCATTCCAGGTTGCTTCTCTCCCCTGATTAGTTTCCATCCATTGTTTATTATCTTGTCTTCTGATGCTTTGGAAAATAAAATTGACTCTTGTCTTTGTGACATCCCCTCAAACACTGGAATACTGCTATTTATAATCCTTCTTTTTCTTAGACTAGCCATACCCAATTCCTGAACAGTTATTCATATTTTTTAGTTTCCAGGCTTTTAATCACTCTTATTGCTGTTCTCTGCACTTTTTCCAAGGTCTCAACATCTTTTTTGTAATGTGGTGACTAAAACTGGATGCAGTATTCCAGATATAGTCTTATTAAGGTTTTATAAAAAATTATTAATTCTTCACATGTTTTTGATTCTACAACTCTGTTCATGCAACCAAGGATTGCATTAGCTATTTTAGTTGCTGCTGCACACTGCTTGATTATTTATTTTTAAGAGTTGGCTTTGGTGAGCTCTGTGTTCATTAAAAATTAGTGGGAAGTACTCCAGATTTAGGAGGTTGAATGTTTTATAGGTTTTGGTGGAAAATTTAGTAACATTAGAAATCACAATGTATTTCATGAGATTGATTTGGATTAAATGTTTTTCCTTTCCCAAATTTGGGGAAATATCCAAGTGAACAAATCCAGATTCAGGTGGGATTTGATTCCTGTCCTTTTCTTGTGCCAACAGCTTCCCATAGGCATATGCTATCTAAGACCCACTCAAGTCTCCTCCTAATTTATGATAGCCAGAATTGTGTCAGGATTCTGACTGATGCCATAATTAAATCATGAGCCTTAGGCCAAGCTTCAAAAGAAATCCAGTTATTTATTAGGAACTTCATGTAGGCACAGACCAAATGAAACCAACTCTGACCTCACTTAATTCCTGTCTTGGCTCTGATCCTGTTTCTCCCTCCCTTCAAGGTATGTCATTAGTCACATTACCCAATGAAGTAATTTCACAGGTTGTGGAAGTCATTCTCTTGGCCACTGTGGAACTTTGTGGAGATGACCTTTATGTTTCTGGTTGGAATGTGCTTTGTTTTGACTGAAATGCAAGTTCCTTGATGCAGCTGCGAGGCTCGATTCCCCATCGCCCTGCTTATGGCAACTCAAGACCAGGTCAAGAATGCTTTGCGGATTGACATTTGGTTTCTCTCACTTCCTGAAGGTGACCTGTGCAAAGCAAAAACAGGTACAGGTATAGATTGTAAAGATGCAACCCCTCCCCAGGCTTTGTTGGGTTTTCTTTGTGGAATTTAGCTGTGAGGTGGTCAGCTTGGTGTTCCTGCTCTTTACCCAAGACACCTCTGATAGCCCTTCCACTTTATTAGGTATTGGAGCTGTCTCCTGTGCCACCACCTCGAGTCAAGGATTCATTGGACTTCATAATAAGTTTGTCCCCCATGACCACTGGGTCCGGGAGCTCATGGAATAGTGGTCTTAGGGTTGACCTGACCACAGGTTTTAAGAGGCTGCTAGGGAATACCGGGTGTATCTTCTCCAGTAGTCAGGCAATTTTAATTGCACCATGACCAGGTTGATAATCTTCACAATGGGGAATGGCCCCATGAATTTGAGTCCTAAGTTCTTCCTGGGAAATTTTAACCTCAAGTATTTTGCGGAGAGGTAGAATTTTTCTCCCTCAGCTGGAATGGCCATTGCGGGGCTCGGTGTTTGTCTGCCTGTTTCTTATAGATCTGTTTGCTAAAGCTAATGCTTTCTTGACATTTTCCCATTCTGCTTTTAGCATTGACAGCCAATCTGTCAAACTGATTGGGGAAGGGGGAATCCCTTGGGTATTCTGGCATTGGGGCAAAATCCATGCCACTCACTACTTTGAATGGAGTTAGTCCCGTGCTACTGTGAACAGCATTATTGTACACAACCTCAGTGAAAGGCAGGAGGTCCGCCCAATTGGACTGCTGATAGTTCACGTAACATCTCAGGTACTGTTCTACCATGGTATTCATATGTTCTGCCTCCCCCCCATTGGTAGTCATATGAAAAGCTGAGCTAAGGCCCTGGGACAACCCAATGGACCTCAGGAACTCCCTCTAGAACTTAGCCATGAACTGGACCCCTCTTTCTGAGATGATTCTTCATGGCAGGCAGTAGATGTGCTTCAGGAACAGTTTGACTTGCTGGTGGGCTGAGGGTCGTCCGCTGCAGAGTATGAAGTGTGCCTGCTTGGAAAATAAGTCAATCACAATCCAGATCACTGTGTTCCTCTCGCTTTTTGGCAACTCCACTATAAAGTCCATTGCTATTTCCTCCCATGGCCTCGTTGACTCTGCCACTGGTTACAGCAGTCGGAGGGGGGGGGGGTTTCCTNGAGGGGGGGGGGTTCCTAATCATTTTTTCATAATGGTGCAGAAGTACAACTTTTCACAAAACTGTCCACATCTTCATGCCAGGGTACCAGAATTGCTTCTGCACTAAGTGTAAAGTCTTCAAAGTGGCCCACCAATTTGACAGCATGGCTCCTCTGGAGGATCAAGGTGCATAGAGACACTGTGACATAGAGTTTGATCCCCTTCCATGCTAGGTCCTAGATATGCTGGTTGTCATGGAACCAGGCTAGCAGTTCGGTTTTGAGTTTTGTGGTTAGATCGCTTGAGGGTCTGTCTTGCCATTTGCAGCATTGTTGTCTGGTGGTCACTTGGGCTGTTGTTTGGGTAGGGGGGATGATGGTGCCTACTACTTCCTCCTGTTCACATTTGTACTGGGGCACGTGGGAGAAGAAATCAGCTAGGAAATTCCTCCCCCCGTTGGGCTATGTTGTAGCATGAAATTGAATTGGTTGAAGTATTGAACACAATGCACTTGTTTGGGCAATAATTTCCACAGGGTCCTAAAGGCCACCAGATTTTGTGGTCAGTCTAGACTTTTCTCCCCCCCCTTCCAGTAGGTAGCACCAGGTTAGGATTGCCCATCCTATCGCAAAAGCCTCTTTTTCCCATGCAGGCCATTGCTTCTCTGTGTCTGTGAGTTTGTGGGAGATGGAGGTGCACAGCTATACTTTTCCTTGGCTATTTCTTTGGAGAAACACTGCTCCCACTGCCACGTTGCTGGCATCTGCTTGGATGTTGAAGGTTTGTTCAGGGTCAGAATGCTTCAGCGCCGGTTTCTTTGCAAAAAGTTCTTTTAATTTTTCAAATGCCTTTTGGCAGGTTAGGTCCCACTGTAGGGGTTGTCCTAGGTGGAGCTTCATCCCTGGGCCCCCTGTCTTTAGGAGTTTTGTCATGGGTTTGGCAATCTTCAGGAAGGGATGAATTGCCTGCAAAAATTTGTGAATCCTAAGAAGCTTTGTAGTTGTCTGCGGGTGCAAGGGGGTTGCCAGCCTAGGACGGCTTGTACTTTGGCTGGGTCCATCTCTATGCCCTCATTTGACACTTGGTAACTCAGGTTGTCATGTCCCTTTTGGAATCTGATTTGGAGGGGGAGGCCAAGCAGCTGACAGGGAGTGGGAGTATGGCTTTGTTGACTGTGGAAAAAATTGGGGAAGGGCAAAGGCCAGCTGGGCAGAGCAGGGGAGAGGTAGAGCAAGGGAGAGGGAATTCAAAGGAAGACTCTCTTCATCCTAGGGCATTCAGGGAGGAATGGAGAAGAGAGCAACATGAGTTGCATAGCTTACGGGGGAGGAAAGGATCCTGATTCCCTTCATTAACTATAGCTGGGAACACTTGTGTTTAAAAAGAGAAGCTGCGCACAGCAAAGTTGTTGGGAGCAAATCGTGAATTATTTGGTATTGTTGAGGCTTATCTGTGTTCCTGGCGTCTTCCCAACTGTGTGTGTTTTGCTGGGCTTTCAAGTCTGAAATTCTTTCTCCTGCCTGTCAAGTTAATTACTGAAGCATGGTTTGTGTGGATTTTTATTTGCAGTTTGTATGTCCTTTGTTTTCAGACTGAATTTCCTCCATAAAGACTATTTTTGGGAGAGTTTTTTCTCCAGCCGAAGGACATTGGGGGCAAAGTTGGAGATAATAAAGGGACTCTTCTTGCTTCTTGCCATGCCCCGGGTCATAACATAGGTGGTTTAGCCGTGTATGGTGAAATTCCCATTTGACAGCTTGACATAAAGGTTTGCCACCAGAAATTTTTCCAGTACCTGTTGGACTAGGGTATGTGGTCCTCCATGGTCTCAGTATAGATGAAAATATCTTTCAGATAGACAAGGACTCCCTTATACGGATGCTCATTCAGCACTTTGTGTATTAACTGCATAAACACCACCGGTGGGGCCTGCAGTCCAAAAGGCATTACTTTGAATTAGAAGCTCTTTGGGGGCAGTTGAATGCTCTTTTTCATTCATCTCAGTAGTATGCTTCTCTGAGGTCTAATTTAGTAAAGACTTTTCTCTTGGCAAGGTGAGGCTGCATATCCTTCATGAGAGGGAGGTTATGTACGCACACACAATTTATACATCTAAATTCCTTGCATAATCTCATAATTGCATCTTTTTTTCTTTAAATAGAACTGGGGCTGTGACCTGTAGCTTGGCTGGCTTTATGAACTTCCTTGCTAGGTTTTTGTCTATGCATTTGTGCATTTCTTGCATTTCTTGCATTTATCAACATTCATCTGAAATGTGAAATGTGTATGAAGCCTTGTGAAAGAACGTAATTCACAGATGTGGAAATAAAAGAGGTTTTGCTGAGATTAAGATCGTGTTCTATACTTTCTAAGGAAGCCTAGATCAGAACAGTTTGTTTCCTGCCAAAAACAAACCTCTAATTAAAGATGGAGCAACTTCATGCGGAGAATGCTCAGCTTAATCAAAGCTGGCTCTGCTGGAAAACCAGGTAGTCTAGTTCCAAGCTCATGCTGGTCCACCTCCTCCCTGAAGGAAATGCCCGTGACTGTACCTAATAAATTTGATGGCAACCAAGTTATGTTTCCAGCTTTCTTGGGACAATGCCAGTTATTTATCAGCCTGAGAGCAGAAGACTTCCCCACGGACTGGGATAAAGTGGGGTTTATGATTGGCCTCCTCTCTGGCTCTGCAGCTTGCTGGGCCACGCCCCTGCTGATCCAGGCTAGCCCTTTCTTGGATGATTTCAGGGGGTTTTGTGACTACCTCAGATTTCTGTATGAGGACCCGATGTCTGAAGACCCTGAAGCAGGGCCTGCAACCATTGCAGGAATACATTAGCCAGGAGAGGCTACCGTCTCAGAGGGTGAGTGGCTCAATTGGTTCGCTTACCAGCAGGTCATCTTCCGAATCACTCTCTGACATGCCCAATTCTTTCCCAGGTGATGCCAGTTCATTTAGGCAATTCTGTTAGAATAAAGTTTTTAGAATCCCTTTCCTCAATCTGATGTTGAATGAGCTAATCCACAGGGGCGAAGATGTTGTTGAAATGGTTGTCCTGAGAAAGAGAGAAGGAGTCATTCCCATGCACTTCTTCTTTTTTAAATACATTTTTTATTTCTACCAACATCATTGTGTGAACAATGTAGTTCCAGGTTATTTTACATTTTAACAACAACCATGGCAATAGTTTCATATTGGTACTATTAGCTTTCTTATCTAGTTTGATATTAATACATATTATCAATTTTTAATATCCAATATTCCCAATATTCCCCAAATGGCCTGAAAACAGCTTGGTTTTTTAGCTATTTTTTGGACTCTTTTTGGGCACTCCAGTGCCCTCGAAGACCAGCTGGCCAGCACGCATACCCACAGAGAGGATTCTGTGTGCCAGAAACTAGAAGAGTAGATGGCAAAGACACACATGTCCACAGAGAAGGCTCTTTGTGCCACCTCTGGCACACGTGCCAAAGGTTCGCCAACAGAGCCATATACTATATCTATCAGATTCCATATGTCATTTCTTTCCCTCCCATACAATATTAACATTATGTATATTACATTTAATAGTTATATAACTTATATAATAATTCTGTAATAAGACCTTAGTTTCGCGCTTCTTACAATTATCATATTAAATTTTACTTATCACAGTTTAAAATTTATATATTTTTGATAGTAATCATATAATAAAATATTAGTTTCATATTTATCAGAGTTAACGCTTCTATATCTTAGATTATAGTACACCCATTCATTTGGAATCTTTATCTTTCCCCTCTTCAGCCATCATCTCTGACTCTCAGTAAAGCATTAATTAATGTCTTCCTAGTTTGACTTCCATTTTCTATCATTTTTTACCCATCCCCTTAATCATTTCTCTTTTATCTATTATATTCAAAAGTCTCTTTTTCCAGTTATCTAATTCTGCCCTTATCCTCTCAAAATATTATCTCCAAAATTCCCTTCCCTGTTTCTTTTCCCCTAGGCTATTTTCCCTTGGTTTATTACATCTATCATTAACATTTTAGATTTTATTTGTTTTTTATCCTTTCATTTTGTTTGTTGTTCCTTCTATTCCATTTTACTGGTGTCTCTTCTAGTTATATACTCCATCTTCTATGTCTCTTGCTTTCCTCCTGTAATTTGTGTCTCCATTTCCTGATTTTCTTCCATTCTCTGTATTTTGTTCAAAATATACTCAAATCTTCTGCTCATCATATCCATTGTGTTCTGTAATTCCAGAAGTAGTTCTCTGCATATTTTACTCATCTTTATTTTTATTTATCCAATTGTCCAGTTGTCCAATTATCAGTCTTTCTTTAAGCCAGTAACACTTTCTAAACTATAAGTCCAATATTTAAAAGTCTTTAAATCCCAGATTTAATCTGTCTGATTCTTTTCAATATTATTATATATATATATGTATGCTGTTCAGCTTTGTTTGGGTATTTTCCCACGTCATTGTAGTTGCGCTTTTAAAGTTGTAGCAACGTTCTGGCAGTATTCTGTATTTCATAGCGGTGAAAGTCTGACTCACAGACGAACACAATACAGAAGCCTGATGATGGCAGATGAGATTCTGCCGAAACGTTGCTA
>BHFT01081986.1:0-11959 GCA_004320025.1 Laticauda laticaudata | reverse complement strand
GCTAGAGCCAAACTGTTCCGTTTATCTTTACTGTTGAAAATAAAGACTTTTACTGTTGGAACCCGGTCTACCTCGCATTTTTCCGGACGGAACAGGAATAGTCTTGAAAAGATGCAAATGCATTTTCAGCCCTCATTTTTGCCTGCTAGTGTCCATCTACCGTAGCAGAGCTTAGGGTGTGTTGCTATCCTCCAATTTTGGAGTGGTAGAACAGGCAAAAAGATTGCTCTTCCTAATATTGCTACTACCTAGGAAAACAATAATAAATAGGTTGTTATCTCATTTCCAAATCCAATTCAAAGCTGGTGCTTCAAAGCATTACATGGTCAATTTCTGTGAAAGATTGAGGGGAAAGCAGATAAAGATAAAACCTTACAACAGTTTACAACTGAACATTAGAATAAGAAACTCTTCTTGTTCTTTGAGTTATTCCCATTGTATTGTGGGGTCTGCAGATTAAAGTAAGAAATTGAAGGCTTGATTTAGGCTGTGCAACAGGAAGCCATTTCAACTAATGTATTCAAAGGCTGAAATGAAAAAATGATCCAATGATTCAAAGTGCAGATTGTGTAAAGAAACAAAAGAAACATTCAGCTTGTGCAAAATTGCACAAACTGATAATAAACAATTGCATAATACAATCCCCAAAGTGATTCACTGTAACATCTGTACAAATTGACATATTTCAATAATGAAAAATGGATGGCAACATGTAGTTGAAAAGTAGTAAAAAAATGAGCAGGTTAAAATATTGTGGAATTTCTGAATACTGATAAAGTCTCAGCTTGTTTCAGCAAATTTAACTGTGGTTGAAAAGAAGAAAGTGTAGATACTTGAAGTGGAAATACCAGGATATAGTTGAATAGAAGACAAAGAATTGAAGAAAATCTGAAAATTCAGATTAAGATCTGAAAATTGAAGTTTAAAGATGTCATAAGCTAGATTTAATGGCTATCAGCACACTGGGTATGATACCCAAAACATCTTGTATGGCATTTAGAAAACATGCACATTTCCACCTCTCAACTACAAACATACTGCTTGAATCCACATATATATTACACCGATTATGACATTATGACATCCTAGGCTTTTGGGAAGAACTCAATGAATATTAAGGCCAAGAATTGGCAGCTATGGTTTCACATTATTATATATAGCAATAATTAGGATTTCTATTAGATAAATAATGTTGTAAAATATTTTAAGTCATCAATGAAAAAATGGCCAATGATACATATCTTCAAACAATATTAGCCCAGTGGCAAGAATTTTTCTTTTTGTTCAGTGGATTGGAGTAATATATAAATGTAGTCAAATAAAAATGCATATATACATACTTTCTAAGTCTGTCTCAACATACCAGTATTTATTGATTTACAAAGCACAATGGGTAAAGGTTGCTGTTTTATCTCACCCTTTTGTATAGATTGATGTTTCTGTATCATATTCTTTTATGTTTGGATCTTTTGTAGACATGGCTCTTATTGAACTGTACATGCAAGAGTTTACTGGGTTGTAACATATACCAAAACTGCTGTAAAACTATCCCATTTTCCCCACTTTGTCCTCAACTGTAGTGATTTCATATTTATTTATGGTGCCATCCTGTTTTATAGCTGCAATAGCAATAAATCCCTCTAGTGGGAAGTAACAGGTCTAGAATTGAGAGAAAGCTGAGAAAACAGCAGGCAGAGAAATGGGGAGAGAAAGCAACTTACTCTGAAGGGAGTTGTAAAGAGTTTGAATCTTTATTCTTATAGCAACTTCAAATCCAAGAAGCAAGTGAGAAAAAGTCATTATCGATGGTCCAAAGGTTTGAGGCCAATGGGGATAGAGTCACCATTGGCCTCAAAGATTCAAAAGGTTCAGAAGGTTCAAGATAAGATGCAGTTTTAAGCAGCAATGAGAAGAGCAGCTGGCTAACTTAAATCTACCAAGTGGGGCATATCTCCCCAAAGGGCTTCTTAGTCAATTTCCTGGGGTTGTTCTTCTCTTGAAAGCTTTTCGTTTCAGTTACTTACTGCTTCTGTGCTCTTGCTGTTTGATTTATCTCTACTCCTTAGGATTGGAAGAGGGAAGAGGCATGGACGCTAGCAACTTTTTAGTGCCAGCTGTTTCACTTCTGGAAAATAATGTACCTTCTACCCTCTGATAGGTGAACATGATTTCTATGTTTCCCATGACATTTTGCCTTAAAGAGATATCAACTCCCCCTCCTCAAACAACCATTTCATCTTTTGGCTGAAATTGGGACATCTTCCTATTTCAGGACCTTTTATCCCTTCTCTTTGTAGAATTACACAGTCCTGACCTCATCTCTAGAATTTTATCTCTTAGCCTTGGGTAGGGAACTCTGTTCAAACTAGTCCCTTTCTTCATCTAAATTAGAACTGTCAAGTACCAAAGCCAAAATGTCTGGCTAATCCAGTGATTTGGAGGTTATTGCAGGTGGAGCTGGCGAAGGGTGGGTTTCTACTGCTTCCTGCAATCATATGGTGTTTGAGTTTCCCTTCCAATTAACATTTCAATCTAGGATTCATTCCACCTCATTCTCCCCTTTTCCTTCACCAAAATGGCATGCCAAACAGCCAAGAAAATATCCAGGACCAAGAGTGAATGGTGAAATACTATCATTGTAACTGGAAGCTGCAGACAAGACATAATAGGATTGATCTGTACAAGTCTAGGAAACAGTCCACTAAATTAGCATCCAGCGTTTTAGACTGTTGTGGAGAGGAGATCCCATGGTCTTCTACCACAATTGGGGAGTAACTCCTGATGATAAAATAGACAGCAAAAGTCTTTGGGAGACCCAAAGATGTGAGAATAGAATAGAATAGAATAGAATAGAATAGAATAGAATAGAATAGAATAACAGAGCTGGAAGGACCTTTGAGGTTTTCTAGTCCAACCCCCTACCTAGGCAGGAAACCCTATACCACTTCAGACAAATATCCAACATCTTTTTAAAAACTTCCAGTGTTGGAACATTCACAATGTCTGGAGGCAAGTTGTTCCACTGATTAATTGTTCTAACTGTCAGGCAATCTTTCCTTAGTTCTAAATTGCTTCTCTCCTTGATTAGTTTCCACCCATTGCTTCTTGTCCTGCCCTCAGGTGCTTTGGGGAATAGCTTAACTCCCTCTTCTTTGCGGCATCCCCTGAGATATTGGAACAATGCTATCATGTCTCCCCTAGTCCGTCTTTTCATTAAACTAGACATACCCAGTTTCTGCAACCGTTCTTCATATGTTTAAGCTTCCAGTCCCCTAATCATCTTTGTTGCTCTTCTCTGAACTCTTTCTAGAGGATGTAGCAAGATCCAGATGGTCCTTGAGGAAGTGATGGACTGTCACTTCCTCAAAAAATAGGAACCTTCTGGAAAGCATAGAGTTGGAAAACATGATAGCTGGTGCAGGTTGCTCCAAAGTTCTGAATAAGCTTCTTGGATGAGATGCGAAACATCTTTAAGCAAAAACAAGAAGCCCAGTTGCCTTTTAAAAAAGCACCTTTGAGACAACCATGATCTAGACAACCATGATCGAGATAACCAATAGACAACCATGAGAATCTCCATAGACAGTTGGTACATGTTGTAACTGTTAAAGAGCTTGAAAGGATAACATCTCAATCAGGGCTGGGATTCAACCACTGTCACTACCAGTTCGGTGATTATGCTTTGCGCGTTCATGCGCACTTTGTGTGCATGTGTTCCAGTTGCATGCTACGTGTGTGTAATACACTTAAAGCTGTGCCTCCCGGACAGCTGTTAAGCACTGTGTGCAGGTGTGCAGCATTTGAAAAACCACTTTTTTACTGCTGCTTTTTCAGCCTCAGCTGTGCCGCACAAAGCAGCTGAGGTTGAAAAAGCAGGAAATAAAGGTCAGTTAACAGCCCGGTGGGCGGGTAGACCAAACAGTGTCTGCTGCTACTGTGTCTGCTGCTTTTCAGAGCTACCGGTTCTATAGAGCCAGGCAGAACTGGTAGCATCCTACTCCTGATCTCAGTAGAGGTATACACTGAATTACTATAAATAATTCTACCATTTGTAAACAAACTAGATCAATTATTTTGCTGGTATTTTATAAAGAAAAAAATATTGTTCTAAGATGGTGTTTGATCTCTGTCCCTGAGAACATGGGATGGGCATAGGCCAGGTAGAGTTATTTCTTTTTCCCCATTCAGTCATATCCCATTTTTCAGAGACTGCCCAAAGAAATCCTGAAGTTTTCTTGGCAAAATTTTACAGAAGTTGGTTTTATGCCTAAGGCAAGACTAGAACTCATAGTCTCCCAGTTTGTAACTTGCTACATCAACCACTATACCACACAGACTCCTCTCCAATAGAAGTTAAACATTTGATACCAAGTTTTTCCAAATATGTTGTGAACTGCATTCCTCTATAATGATTTAAATAATTGGGTAAATTATGTTTTCAGAAAACTTATTGAATCAATGTATGAGCTGTGTTAAGAGTGGAGGGAAGGTTGCAACAGAAAATGACGTGAGTGAACTTAGAAAAATGATTACCAGAATAGCATCTAGTTCTATCTGTTAAATTTAAGAGACTGGATGATCAAGGTCAGGGGTCCCCAACCTCTGAGCTGTAGCCCACTAGTAGGCCATGAACTTTTTGCAACTGGGCTGTGGAAACGGTGGATGAGCAACGTAGTGGCCAGCAAATGCACACATGTGTATGTGCATCCCCATTTGTGTGAGTGGCGGGCATACATGCCACTTGCACAAATGGAGCTGCATATGCTCATGAGCTTCTGGCCATTCACATGGAACCATCCCTTCTCTCCTGCCCCCAATGGCCCGTAAAGCTGGACAGGTTAGGGAACTCTGGTCTAGGCTGTAGCTGCATGTTGGTGTGCAGTAGTGGCATCTCTGCCAATTTAGCTGTACACAAAGAGGTACTGGAGGTACTGGAACCATTGCCTATAGCCCTCTTTTTCCTTCCTTAGCCATCTGTCAACAAACAACACCATTTGACATATATCTATTGCCAGGTGAGGCTCTCTAGGAAGATTAGATTCTCATTGTCTGCTTCTATATTGTCTTGTAGACATGTGGCATTACAAGGTCCAACATTCTTCTACCTTTATGAGATGTTATTAACTTGACATGATCTACCAAGACATTTTTTTCATATTGCCACCCCAAGCATTAGTTACAGAATTGCTTTGTAAGCATGGTAATGGGAATAGTGTAGAGCAAGGGTGTTAAACTCAATTTCCTTGAGGGGCCGCATCAGGGTTATGTATGACTTTGGGAGGCCAAAGTGGGTGTGGCCAGCTCGACATCATTCATGTCAGGGGCGCCTGTGGCAGCCTGAGTGCTCTGCTAGCAAATATGGGCTCCTGACCTTCATTTTTGGCTGCAACGGCCTCCTGCAACCCTCTGCCAGCAAAAACGGAGCTTGGGAGGGCTGCATGCAGCCTTCTTGAGCTCCATTTTCTCTGGAGAGGCACTGTGGGCCAGTCCTTTGCTGTTTCCAAGGAAGCCCCATGGCCAGATTTAAGAACCCTGCAGGCTGGATCCGGCCTCTGGGCCTTGAATTTGACACCCCTGCTATAGAGGTAGCAGTTTTCAGGCCAAAATTAATTCTTCCTAGCCCAAGGACTAGAGGGAAACTGTACAGCAGAGGGAATAGCAGACTTGTTAGAATAGACATAAAAGCCTATAGACTAACATGATGTCTATTTTAATATGAGACCATCAAAAGTCATGGAGAAAGGAAATATTTTGAATATACCAAAGTGTCCAGTTATATTGAAATAACTCAAGGTAGAGAACATGTCCAATGCACCTCACTTTCCTTACAACAACAACAACCCTGTGAGGTGAGTTGGGATGAGTGAGAGTGACTGGCCCAAGGTCACCTAATTAGCTTTCATGGTCAAGGCCAGGACTAGAACTCACAGTCTCCTGATTTCAAGTCTGATGGTTTAACTGGAACACAATTGGAACTGGCTTCCAATTGTCGTGATGTGGGTCTCCCCATTTTGAAGGCAAGTGATAGAAAGTAGAAAAGGGTCCTCATCTATCCAAATCTTCACACATAAATGTCCTTTTAGTGAATATAAATTGTATCAACTCTGTTTCTTTCTCTTGTCCCTCCCCAATATAAATGCTTTGATTGGTTAAGAAAGGAGTAGCCTTTCCAGGTGCAAGAATCTTACAGGGCAGGGCAGGTGTTAGGGAATATTTTTTCCCCATGCAGTATTCATGGGTCAGAAATGTCCTTGTGATAGGACATCTTCCTGCTTGTTTTTCACACTGGGACTATGAGACAGATGAAAGTTAAAATAAGAAAAAGAATAATGCTCACAACATTGCAGCTCTATTAGAAATTTGTGTTCTAAATTCTTGTCTATTCAGACCTTAGAGAATATTCCCTTTCAATGAAAGGGCAACAGTACTAAAAGGCTTCTTTAATGGCCCAAAGTTTCCTGTTAAAAACATTATATGTAGTTCGTCTTGCCTGGAAAGAGTTGCCACAAATGGAAAGAATAGTTTCCGGGTGGGGTAGGGTGGGGGGTGATGGAATGAAACTATCCACAAACCATAGAGCAAATTATAAAGCTCCCATGGCAAAACTGGAAGCATCAGCCTGTACAATAAAGAGGCAGTTGTGGCCTAGGGATTGGAGTGAGAAGTAAATGCCTGTTTGATTAAAGGTTTAGTGGGCAATAGAATTCCACTTAAAGGGAAACTTATTTTGATCAGATAGTGCAGTTCTACATCTTGTTCTACAACATGTAGAACACATTTATAGTAAAAATTAGCAAAGCTCAGAAAACTGTGTACATCTTTCCTCTTACTCTGCAAAACAGAATAGACTGAACTTAGCTGGATCATTCTGAATTCCTTCCAAGGAAATACAGACCCCAGTAGTCCAATTCAAGCACATTAAAAGCAATACTCTGCTGCATTTCTTTCAGAATATCATTGATACCTAGGTATACCTGCATTAATACAGAAAAAAAACTTTCAGGCGTTCCTGATGATTTCATCCCAGATTTCTTCAGGTCCCTCTTTAAACTGATCAATGAAGCCTATTTCATACCAGCCCTCATCCTGAGCTAATGACTAAAATCT
Source organism: Laticauda laticaudata (assembly GCA_004320025.1). NCBI lineage: Eukaryota > Metazoa > Chordata > Lepidosauria > Squamata > Elapidae > Laticauda > Laticauda laticaudata. The sequence goes on along the minus strand of BHFT01081986.1, from coordinate 4,852 downwards.
GCTGTCTATTTTTGCACAGTGTGTGCTTATCCTGTCAGAGGTGATAGATTTTGTAGCTGGTGGTCACTTATAGCATTAAAATTAGCCCTCAGAGGTATCACAAAATTGGTGTAATTGTCCAAATCTGGGCTGTTCTCTATCAGAAGGAGGATTGCCTCTATCAGTAGGCCAATTATAAATCCTACATGAGATTGATCCATGGGAAATTGTTCAGGAAGACATATAATTTATGAAGAAGGCAATAAATTCACTAGGATTTTCATCTAGGCAGGGAAGCAGGTACACAGTTGAGGAAAACTTGTATTAAGGCAGCAATAGCTACTAAATATTAGGCCAGAACAGATTGAAGTCACCATTATGGCTGATTCTGGTCCACTTGCTGGGCTAACTGGTACATTTTCTGGGTTAACTGGTCCATCTGGATTGGAACTTGATTCTGGCATTGACAAGTTCATCTGTGGTCAGCAACATTGCAAGAGGATTTGTAGCTATTGTTTAATCTTGGGGTTGGAGCATGGATTATCCACTCATAATATGAGTAGACAGGCCATGCTGTCAGATTTCACATCAAGCATGACAGTAAACCTCAACTCTCTACAAATGCAGCTCCATTTTGAGTAACTGACAGCAAAGGCTTCACACACTCGGCATAGAAGGTACTTTACTGTCAACAAGAAAGAAGTCACATATGTGCAAAGCAATGCTTAGGCAGAAGACAGCAATCAAGATGAGCATTAAACAATTTGTATATATGTCAGAACCTTCCTCCAACTCCAACCCCTTTGAGTTAATTATCTTTTTGTCAGACTTTCCTCTGCCCTGACACCTGGAAATATTTGTGTTCTATGTTTACATAATGGTTTTGCCTGTCCTGAAAATTATTGGCTCCGACTGTGGCAGCTTCAGCCTGTACAGCAAGCATTCAATACACAGAGTGATATGGAAAAGAAGACTCTACTCAGGGAGAAGAACCTCTATGCAAGGAAAATTCCATCAGTCACTCAACTTCCTAGCTATCTAGAGTTATGTTACACTGTGCAATATCATATAATATTCAGTACTGTGCTATGCTGTACCAGTTTGCTGCATCATCATCATCATAGAATAGAATTTTTTAATGGACCAAGTTTGATTGGACACACAAGGAGTTTGTCTTGGTGCAAATGCTCTCAGTGTACATAAAAGAAAAGATAAATTTGTCAAGAATCATCAGGTAGAACACTTAATAATAGTCATAGGGTACAATAAGCAATTAGACCATACTAGGAAACAGTCAATATAAATCATAAGGATACAAGCGGCAAAATTACAGTCATTTAGTCACAAGTGGGAGGGGATGGCGATAAGGAGTGATGAGAAGATTAATAGTAATGCAGACTTTGTAAATAGTTGAACAATGTTGAGGGAATTATTTGTTTAGCAGAGTGATGGCGTTTGGGAAAAAACTAGTTGTTCTGGTGTGCAGTGCACAAGAGTCGTTTTGAGGGAAGGAGTTGAAACAGTTTTTGTCCAGGATGTGAGGGGTCTATAAATATTTTCACATCCCTCTTTTTGATTTGTGCAGTATGCAGGTCCTCAATTAAAGGCTGGTTGGTAGTAATTGTTTTTTCTGCAGTCCTAATTACTCTCTGGAATCTGTGCCTGTCTTATTTGGTTGCAGAACCCAACCAGACAGTTAACAGAGATGCAAATGACACACTCAATAATTCCTCTGTAGAACTGTATTAGCAGCTCCTTTGGCAGTTTGAGCTTTCTGAGTTGGCGCAGAAAGAACATTATTTGTTGTGCTTTTTTGATGATGTTTTTTTATGTTAGGTGTCCATTTTAGGTCATGTGATATAGTAGAACCTAGAAATTTGAAGGTCTCTACTGTTGATACNGGGAGGGTATCTCCTAAAGTCTACCACCATTTCTATGGTTTTGAATGTGTTCAGTTCCAGATTGTTCCAGTTACACCACGAGGCAAGTTGTACAACCTCCTGTCTGTATGTGGATTCATCGTTGTCTCGAATGAGATATCATCATCATCATTATCATCATCATGTCCTGTGCAGAGCACATTGGGTAGCAATTTGTTTTCCAGTGGTTTCAATCATTCACAGAATCTTTGGCATCATCCCAACTCCACCTGGCTCATCTTTTCTTTTGAGATAACCCAGTCAATCCCAAGTCCGGATAATGTGAGGAGGATTGGATATTGGATTACCATCCCTAGCTCACAAAAGTAAAAAATCTCTAAAGAAACATGACAATGCAAACTTTTACCAGTTTGCATTGTCGTGTATCAACCATATTTATCTGTATTCCAGCATTTCAGCTGCTTCCCATAATGCATCTGTATATAGATCTTTTTTTTTTTAACATAATACCCTTTACATTTTAACATTTGTATATTGGGCCAGCCAACAGATGGAGGCCTTTTTTTATATGGGGTGGTAATGGATGGATTTTGGCGTGGTGGATGCATGCTTTGAGGATGTGATTCAGCATATTCTTTCATTGCTGCAATATGCTAATCTCAACAAAATTCAAATAAGTGCTTCTACTGGCTGGCTGGCTACATATGCACAGTTTAGACAAGGCTGATTTGGGGTTTGCAATCTTCTGTCATGGATCAGTACTTAAAAGAACTGCTTGGCTGAAAATCAGGGTGACTTTCAGGGTCTGATAACTCTTGAATCGCTAGATTAAAAACTGAACATTGCTTATGCTGTATGCCACTAGGAATTTAAGGATCTCTGCATTCTAGTAATATATAGCTCAAGCTTTTCTTTATAACAAGGGATATTATTTAGAACTGCAATATTTTGGTTGTCAACTTCTTTTTTTTGGCTATTTTAGCTGCACTGTGTGATCTTAGTCTAGAATGATGTCAAACTATATAGTGTGACAATGACAATAATACACAAGAATAAAGATTACCAAAAGAGACAATACATTGAGCAATATCAGAAGATAAAATGTTAGGCCCATAGAATTATAGGATTGCTAATTTATGCAAAAGCAATATTTAAAATTTAAAGTAAAGCCTAAGAAAATCACATGGATTCCTCCATCCTCCGTTATCAATTCCTCCATTGATAAAGAGTAAAATTAGACATAGCTCCATATATATCCAGTTTCTCCCGTTGCCAAGAATTGTGGCTGTAATTTGGAGGTAAAAGTTACAATAGAAAGAAAAAGACATTTTATCTTATGTTGTTCCACTGGACAGTTGAACTGCTGTGAAAAAGATACCAATGTTCCTGTGTTTGGATGTTCTTGTCTGATGTAAAAAAAAAACCCAAAACAGCTGGAAAGAGTGAGTCTAGTAGAAAATGAACATTTGTTATTAGTTCCCACCACCTTACACATTTTAAAATCGCAAAATCTCTCTCCAAAAATTGAGTTCAGAGTTATGCCTATGAAAGTGCAGTTTCATCCTAAGCCTCCAAGAAGGAGTTGATTGTTCCAAAAACAAAGACATACAAGCAGTCCTCAATTTGCCACAGTTGTTAGATGAATAATTGCAGTTAAGTGAATTATATAGTCATTTAATAAATCTAGCTTCTCCCATTAACTGTGCTTGTCAGAAGCTGGCTGGAAAGGTTGCAAATGGTGGTTATATGACTGCAACTGCCATAAACACATACTGATCGCCAAGTGTCCAAATTTTGATTTTATGATCATGAGAATGCTGTGATGGTCATAAGTGTGAGGATCAGTCATAAGTCACTTTTTTCTGTGTTGTTTTGACTTCAAATGGCCGCTAAACAAACAATTGTAAGGACTACCTGTAAATATATCCTGGTGTGCCAGACTATCACCTTCAGGACCCACTAAGACAAGCCCTTTCAAACTGCTTTCTTACATCTTTGGAACAGAGATCCATATGACCCCAATTGACTGGCTTTTTAAGGTCATTAAAACCTGCCTTTTCCAGAAGGCTTGGGATGTATTATGAAGCATTCTTATTTGTTGTGTGGTGATTCATTTTTTTTGAACTGAGTCTATTAATTGTCCTTTGCATACAATTGTTAATCAGTTCGCTTTGTCCAAGTTGAAGACATATTTTGAAATCTTGGTTTACAGAATAGGGTAAGCAACTCTGACTTGACGGCAATTCAAGTGGCATAGAAGCCCGATAAAATCAATCAATCAATCAGTGGGGAAAAAAGTTATGAACATAATTGTCAACATATTTTTTTGCCAAACAAATGGATTTGGCTTGATTGGTAGAAAGTATATGTAGAGTTCGCGAAAAATGAGACCGGAGACCAGCATAATTTCAGCTCTTTTATTTAGTGCAGAAAGTCCATCTGAACCAGAAGCCGCAGCAGCTCTTTTTATAGAGAGGCTGCTCGCAGCTAGTGGCCAATGACGGCTACTTGTTTTTCTCACCACTGAGTTGGCCAATCATAGGTGAGCTATTATCGGCCAATCAGTGTCGAGACAGGAACCAATGAGCTTCTAGTATTTCTTGACCAATAGGAATAGACTATTAGAAGTGTGTTAATATGGAACACCCCTCCCCTCTTGGTATGGTCGTACCATACATAGTCACATAAGTAGGTGGGGCTTTTAGGTTGCCTAGTTGACCTGCACAATTTAGTTGTGTTGTCGTCTTCAACGAGTTCGGATGGGATTGCTGTTTCTCCCGTCCTTCTCTGTGGAACCTCCTGGAAGGTGGAGTCAGCCATGCTGCTCCCGCCCGGCCTACTCGGGCTGGTAGAGTTGGCTCAGCTGCTCCCTTCTGGAGCGGTATCTAGGTCTTCTTGTGCCTCCTGCTCCTCTTTGCTGAAGACTTCTGTGGGTAGGTCATTGTTTTTGTCTGAATTTATTTGCGAATGTTGTTTATTGTGTATATTTTGGT
>BHFT01081985.1:0-10391 GCA_004320025.1 Laticauda laticaudata | reverse complement strand
GCGTATAAGCCGACCCCCAAATTTGGGGGGGAAAAAAAAGCGTTCTAAAGTCGGCTTATATGCGAGTATATACGGTACAACTTGGAGTATTTTTTAGTTACATTCCATTTGGCTACTTCATCATAGCCAAAAAGAGTACTGACAAATTATTTTTTTAAAAGTACACAATACAAACCATAATTTTCTAACTGATGTAATTGTTTTCAAAGGTACCAGAGTTTTAGTATGTTTAGATCCTAATACTGCCCATCCAACCAAAGGAGCTATATAGATAATCCCTGAGTTATGACTGCAATTGAGCGCAAAATTTATGTTGCTAAGTGAAACTTTCATTCGCTGAATTTTGCCTCATTTTACGACCTTTCTCACTACAATTGTTAAGCAAATTGTTGTTGGTAAGATGATTGTTAAGTGAACCTGGTTTCCCCATTAACTTTGTCAGAAGGTTGCACAAAGTAATCACATGACCTTGGGACACTGCAACTTTTATAAATATGAGTGAGTTGCCAACTGCCCGAATTTTGACGAGGAGGATACAACAAAGGTCGTAAGTGTGGAAAACGGTAATAAGTCACTTTTCTCCAGTGTTGTTGCAACTTTGAATGGTCACTAAGTTGAGAACTTTTCCAGTGTTGTTGCAACTTTGAATGGTCACTAAGTTGAGAACTAGCTGTGTATCTATATTCTTAAATTGCCCAAATAGGAAAATTATCTCCAATTATTTGCTTCTTGATATATAAGCATGTGAAAGAGGGGTGGTCTAGAAATACAAAATATAAATAAATACAATCCAATAAATAATAAAATAAATAAATGTGATGTAACTCCAGATTTGGAAAAGCGAAACCTCCTTCCCTCATTAATTGGCAATTAATTGTGTATTTATTTTCCAGATATGTAAATAGGAAAACATTTCAGAATAGAAATATAAATCTAGGGATAATTTTCATTTTGAGAGCACTGATTGACCTTTCTCCAGACAGTGAGGTTTAATATGTCTGGAATATATTAAACCCAGGCCAAAAGGCTGCACCAGAGGCCAATTGTTTGCCAAGTCCTAACAGTTTTTTTCTATTCTACATGAACTGTTAACATTGAGTTGCTCCAGGCTTTCTGAAGTCCTTTTTCAGGTAGTAATATGTTGCTGTTTGTGAAACTATGCTTAATACCACAAGGAGGCAGAGGAGTTAAGGATTTATTTTGAATTTCCTCTGCAGGAATTGCTAACCCCAACCGAAAGGCAATTTTTCATTCAATAATTCAACCATGCAACAAAGTAATTTATGACCACTAATAATCAAAATTGACCATAATTGTTCAACTTCAACAAATCTTACTATACAAAATTAGTATGTCCTAAAAATAGACATACTCTTGTTATCTAATTGATTAATAAAAAGGGATGTACATTTCATTAATATTTAGATAAGATATTTAGATATGATTTAGATATTTGAGCATAATTGGTTTCCATTTTAATGCATGATCTATGTCTAGAGTAGTGTATTTGGGTTTGTTTGGGTTTTTTTTGCATTTAAACATTCATTCAGAAAAGGGATCTGCATGTTTTATCAGACTCTCAAAGGGGCCATGGCACAAACCAGCTAGGAATCCCTGCTCCAAGAGATTTTTAATCTTGGATTATTTCCTTCTGCTTTCATTCCCAGACACAAATATATAAACCATTTTTTTATTTTATGTTTTCTTACAACTTATTTCATCCAATTTAGAAGCTATCCCTATGTCTATCACAACTCTAGCCAGTTTAAAAGTAGAAGGATTAGCATTAAAACAGTAATTGAAAAAGTCAAATAGTAACATTTGCAAATTTCCATTCTGGGGAGAAGGCTGTTATGAAAACAATCACAACATCAAGGAGCTACATTAAGCCAACCTTCCCCATCTTACCTACCTACATACCTACCACACACACTCAAACATACCCACAAACACAACCACCCCACCCAAGCCTGCTGAAAAAACAAGAGTACGAGAATAAAAATACAATGATAGGCACATTAGTGCATTTATGCAAAGCTCAATTGTCTGAGATTTCCCTCCAGATTGAACATAGATATTTTATTTATTTATTTATTGGAATTTGTCAAACAAGAACGAGAACAAGAGAATAAAAATACAGTGATAGGGATGATAGGCATGTTAGTGCACTTATGCACGCCCCCTCTACTGATCACTTAAATATGACAGATAACTTGGTGCCAGGCTTTGCTTACCTCTGCAATGTATTTCATTAAATAAATCTTTTTTCCTTAATCATTGCTCAAGATATATTTCTTGCTGTCCAAAACATTCACAGGCACATCCATAATTTGTACCTGTAATAGATCCCAAGTGATGGGAATACATTGCCTTGTGTTCAGATCCACTTTCTCTGCTTTTAGGAAAGATCAAATTCTTCCTTTTCAGCCAGGCCTTTTTCACTTGGAGTTTGTACTCCACTGATTTTAACTGTTGTTTTTTTTTAATTACAATGATACCTTTTCCATGTTTTACTGGAAGGTTAACTCCCCAAATCGAAAGGCAGAGGGCTAATGAAATTGGATAAGAATGGGTGCATCCCATAACAACTTACCAAGACTTTTGAAATAGGGAAGCGCGTTGTCAGCTGGCCCGTGATACAATAGCCTTCCAGCAGCAAGTAATGTCAGGCTGTCAAACAACTTGAAAATAGAGTACCGGGGCTGATGGATTGAAAAAATGATTGTCTTTCCTTGCAGTGACATCCTGGGTGCAACACAGGGAAGACCATTACCTGGTGTAAGAACTCTTTGCTTTTAATTGCTCTGCATCAAAGTACAATACATACAGCTTGAAATGAGAAAATGGATCAATCTTGAATGAAGCTACCAGTCAAACATTTCTGAGGGTCCTATAGCCATTCCCCTGCCCAGCTAAAACCAACTGTTTTAAGCCCAGTTTTAGCCCAGTTCTGCCTTAGCAATAGCCAATCAGTCAATCAGAAGAGAGCTGGAAGGGACTTTGGAGGTCTTCTAGTCCAACCCTCTACTCAAGCAGAAGATCCTATACCATTTCAGACAAGTGACTGTCCAGTCTCTTCTTAAAAACCAACAGTGATGAAGCACCCACAACTTCTACAGGCTAGCTATTCCACTGGTTATTTGTTCTGTTAGGAAGTGTCTCTTTAATTCCAGCTTGCTTCTCTCCTTGATTAGTTTTCATCCATTGTTTCTTTAGTATACAAAATGACCCCCACTCTTCTTTGTGGCAACCTCTCAAATGCTGGAATACTGGTATCATGTCCCCCCTAGTCCTTCTTTTCTCTAGACTAGCCAAACCCAAATCCTGCATTAATTATGCATTATGTATTATGCATTATGTATTATGCATTATGTATATTTGTGCACTATGACACTACACACATTTATTTGAGCAAAATGTACAAAAACATATTGGACATTTATTTTTATTTTGGAAGAGAAAATCTAAATGAAACATGTTCCTTCATTAAACTGCTAAATTTACAACATGTACTGATCATGGCAAATTGNTTTTATTTTGGAAGAGAAAATCTAAATGAAACATGTTCCTTCATTAAACTGCTAAATTTACAACATGTACTGATCATGGCAAATTGAGTTTTCAAAACATAGCCATAGCACTTAGAACTATATCCTGCCCTCATAGCACTCTCTGAGCAGTTTACAAATATCAGCATACTGTCCCCAATAATCTGGATCTTCATTTTACCAACCTCAGTAAGATGGAAGGACAAGTCAACCTTGACCCCTTAAGGATCGAACTCTAGGCTGTGGGCAGAGTTTGCCTGCAATTCTACATTCTAACCCCTGTGTCTCCAGGGTTGTAAAAGACATGAAAAAAATTAATGACACATAATGAAGATGATTCTCTTGGTCACCAGGAATGACCCAAGTACAGATGGTTTTCAACCTAATGAACACAGTTGAGCCTGACATTTCCGTTGGTAAGCCAAGCAATTGTTTAAATGAGTTGCACCCTATTTTACAAACTTTTCTTTGTCACAATGATTAAGCAAATTCTGCGGTGGTCGTAGGGGCAAGGACTAACTGTAAGTCACTTTTCCCAGGGCTGTTGTAACTTCAAAAGGTCACTACACAAATGGCCATAAGTCGAGCACTACCTGTGGTGTGCACAGATTACCTTTTTAAGAGCAGCAGGACAGCATTGGCTGTGCTAGCATCCAATCCTGTTGTTGGTTCATCTAAGAACAACACTTTGGGATTAGTAATGAGTTCTAATCCAATACTGGTCCTTTTCCTTTCCCCCCCTGAAACTCCACGAGAAAAATAGGTGCCAACCTGGTGCAGCAAAGGAAATGGCAAAATAAACATCTTGGAAATGTAACATTTCATGAACAGTACGTAAAAAAAAAAATCATTTCAGCATAAAATACTTTAATAATGACAACTCCTGGTAACAACCGAGTTTATCAAACGGGACATCACTGAAAAAATATGGAAACTGGAAAGGCAGCAATACATTAAGGCAGACCCGAGTATTTTATGCCCACCCCGGCTAATCCAGCTTTTTGACCATCCTTGTCAGGCTCACATGAGATCAATCAGAAATTAGAAATCAAACGTAAATAAGTGCCCTCCATGAGTGCAATACAATTGCATTGCTTTTATTTTGAAGGTGACTGCTTTCCCCCCCACAATTTATGTATGTGTGTGGATGGGTGGGTAGGTGTGTGTGCCTATGCATCTTCAAAACCCTATTGGTTTGGTCCTCCATAACAGCCCTGGTTTCTCACATGGGAAGATTAATTGGTCACACCTGCATTAAGGGGTCTCAGATGGTCCTCATGCACTGGTGAAAGAATGCACATTTAATAGAACAGAATAACAGAGTTAAAAGGGACCTTGGAGGTCTTCTAGTCCAACCCCCTGCTTAGGCAGGAACGCCTATACCATTTCAGACAAATGGATGTCAGTTTATATGGAGTTCATTTGATCCTTTGTTGCCAGAAAAATTTATAAGAACCCTGCAAGCTAAGACCCAGTGGTGGGATTCAGCCAGTTCGCACCAGTTTGGGAGAACCAGTTGTTAGCTTTCTGAGCAATTTGGTGAACTGGTTGTTGGAAGAAATCATTAGGGCAGAGAACCGGTTGTTGAATTATTTGAATCCCACCACTGCTAAGACCTCACACAATGATACCAGTAGCAATAGCACTTAGACTTGTATACCGCTTCACAGTGCTTTACAGCTCTCTCTAAGCAGTTGGAAGAGTCAGCGTATTGCCTCCAACAATCTGGGCCCTCCTTTTACTAGCCTCGGAAGGATGGAAGGCTGAGTCAACCTTGAGCCAGTGAGGATTGAACCCCTGGCCATCAGCAGAATTAACCTGCAATACTGCATTCTAACCCCTGGACCACCATGGTTCTTTTAAGATAGGCAGCCTCTTTGGACCATTGGGTGTGTTTGAACCACTGCAGTTTTGAGAACATGCATGTCCTTGAGACACTCACAAAATGGCCGCCTTGAGCAAATCTTCCCTCACAGATTAGGATCTAAAATGAGAGTGTCCAGTCTCAAAGTACACCTTTACAAAAAAGGGAGACTTGCAAAGTTGCTTCTCTCTCTTCCCCCGATGCTCATCTACGTGTGGTTACTTCCCTGCCTTTCTTCTCTTTCTTCTCTCCAGCCCAGATCAGCAACCTGGTCTCTGTGCAACCCCATTTCTGTTGCTCTGGCCCCTCCTTGCTCCTTCTCTTTCATACCCTTTTCCCTCAGATCACCAGAGATCTCTCCAACAAAGGGTTCATTTGCATCCCATCCCATAATGCCATGCCCTCCTGCATTCTCACTTAACCTTATTTTCTTGGTTTTTAACTAGTTACGTCCAATTTTGCCACCAGACACAGTCAACCTGTTCTGTTTTCACATGGATCCAAGAAGGGAAGCAATGCAGATGAGATGATCCACAATTCCTTATTTTTTCAGGCCCTTCAGCTGCTACATTATGTTAAACTAAGAGTAATACAGCAGCTGCAGACTGCATGCTTTCTACAAATTCAGCACAGCCCCATCTGCAATTCCTATAACATTCAGGGATCACTGTTCATGCAAAGTAGAGTAATACTAATGGACAAAAAATTATCTGATGTCCTGATTAGGTCAAAGCTGAGCAAACATCAAGCTGCAAATTACATGCAACCCCATACATATTTCTCTGGATTCCAGAAACAAAAACACCCTTTGTAGATGGTGGCTTTGTACCGTTCTTGAAAGGCATAAATATTTACAACACTAAATGCTGGTACCTCGTTTGGAATTAAAAACTATGCTAATGTATGTACCTTAGTATCTGCAACTTTAACCAAATCCAGTTCCTTGAGAACCTGTTCAACCCTCTGTTTCTTTTCATATTTGCTCGTAGATAAAGGTAGTCGAAGGGCTGCTGAAAACATTAAATTTTCTCTGACTGTCAAGGTCCCCATCACTATGTCATCCTTGGAGATTAAAAAACAACAACTGGACATTTTCATTTGGACAATAGACTTGCTTAGATTGCTATTGTACAATCATTATTAGACACTTAAGAGGGACGTGGTGGCTCAGTGGTTAAGACACTGAGCTTGTTGATCAGAAAGTTTGGCAGTTTGGCGGTTCGTAACGGAGTGAACTCCCGCTACTTGTCCCAGCTTCTGCCAACCTAGCAGTTCGAAAGCATGCAAAAATGCAAATTGAAAAATAGGGACCACCTTTGGTGGGAAGGGAACAGCACTGCATGCGCCTTCGGCGTTTAGTCATGCCGGCCATATGACCACTGAGACGTCTTCAGACAGCGCTGGCTCTTCGGCTTTGTAACGGAGATGAGCACCGTCCCCCTAGAGCCGAAAACGACTAGCACGTATGTGTGAGGGGAACCTTTACCTTTAAGAGGGTATTGAGCATTCACAGAACTGTACATAGGGTCTGCATTCCTTTAAAAACTTCTCAAAGCAGAGAAAGATTTTATACTATGATATGCCCCATATGCATCAAATTTTCCAAGACTTCCATTCCCCACCCCTGATGTATAGGTAGCCCTCAACCTACAGCTGCAATTGAGCCCAACATTTCTGTTGCTAAGCAAGACAGCTGTTAAATTAATTTTGCCCCACTTGCTTGCCACAGTTGTTAAATGAATCACTGCAGTTCTGCACTTAGTAACACCATTGTTAAATGAATTTGGTTGCCCTACTAGCCTTGCTTGTCAGAAGATGGCAAAAGATACCCAAGTGACCCTGGAACACTGCAACTGTCATAAATATGAGTCAGTTGCCAAGTGTGTGAATTGTATCATGTGGCCATGGGGATGCTGCAACGGTCGTAAGAGTGAAAAAATGGTCATGTCACTTTTTTTCATTGCCTTTTTAACTTGGGACAGTCACTAAATGAATTGTTGTAAGTTGAGGACTATTGAAAGTCAAGGACTACTTCATTTCTAATTTACAACTCCCTGAACATTCTTTTAGATTTATGGTAATTTCCTCTCCCTGTTTAAATGTTCAGCATCTGTATATTTTTTTAAACAATATTCTATGTTAGATTCTGCAATATAAGCAAAGAGGATATTGGAATGTATTCCTGAAGCAAATGATTCTATTTGGCCAATTTATAATAAATAAATGGCAGTGATTGAGAAATGAAAAGGGGTTCTATATTGCAGGCTGCTGGGAAATAAAATATGTGGATTATGCCTCGCAACAAAAGGCTTACCTGCACTACATATCCAGACATACATTTAAAATGTGTCGGCAGGCCCATGCCATCTAACAAAATATCCCCAGAAAGCCCCTGGGGATCTTTCCTTGTAGATAAAATGTCCAATAGCCTAAAGGAAAAATAAAACCCATTTCAGTTAAAATGATTGAGACCTACATTTCAGGAATCTATCAATTACGGCTTTGCAATCCTTCCAAATCATAATTTATCTGTGCATGCACACACAACAGAAACAGGAGCTTTCAAAACAGCTACATAAACATAAGCCAGAGAAATATGGAGTTGTATTAACTGTTCAAGAATTCAATTGTTCAAAAGTCCTGTAAATTTCCAGCTTGGATTGAAACTCTAAAACCTATGAAGAACTGTTTCAGGAATTGGGTATGTCTAGTTTGATGAAAAAAAGTACTAGGGTTGACAGCAGAGCAGTATTCAATGTTTGAGGGGCTGCCACAAAGAAGAGGGGCTCAAATTATTCTCCAAAGTACCTGAAGGCAGGACAAGAAGCAACAGATGGAAACTAATCAAGGAGAAAAGGAACCTAGAATTAAGGAGAATTTTTCTGACATTTAGGACAATTAATTAGTGGAACAACTTCCCTCCAGAAGTTGTGAATGCTCCAACACTGGCAGTTTTTAAGAAGAGATTGTTGCTCTTGGATTTTAGGTGCTCACTAAGAAAGGATTTTTTAAAATGATCACCAGAGCATTAGTATTTCATATATTATTATTATTATTATTGTTGTTGTTGTTGTTGTTGTTGTTGTTGTTGTTGTTGCTGCTGCTGCTGTTGTTATTAACATGCTCTGATGTTAAGATGTTCTTGTCCCGCTCCCCACCTAAAATGAAATCTGTCCCAAATGCAAAACACAAGCAGAGGAGAGGAGTTTCAATTTTAGTTTCACAGCAGCAACCAGCTTTAGTACAGAATAGATGAGCTAAGCCACACCCAGGCTCCTTGCTGTTTCCTTCTTGGTGTTTCAGTTTCCATGTTTCAATTTCCAAACAGCCCTCAACTGTCTCATACACTGACAGGACGTCAGCCAGATGAATACCAACGGATGCTGGTAGGCAGAGGCACCCCCCCCTAAACTAAGCCCAATCACATAGTTTCTTAGCAAATCACGGGTATAGAGCTATTGGATCATAAAATAGGACAATTTTTGTTCCATTATTTTAACACTTACGAAGATTTGCCACAGCCAGTGGGTCCCAGAATTGCATTAAGACCAGGTTTCATGGCACCACTGTAAAATAAAATTAGTCTGTTACTCTGGAGATTTTTACTGTATATATATTGATTGACTGAATTCTTTGTTGTCATTGTATGTATATACTCAGTGTACATACAACAAAATTCACATAACACCCAGAGACCAGACTCAACATGCACACACATATGACAATCCCCAACTACCAAAATTCCCTGCCTCCTAAAAACACACAAGCATCCACACAACAAGTAATACTGCCCAAAAGCTCACAGATGGTGGTCCTTAAGTTCATTATTAAGTGCAATTATAGCTTTGGGATAAAAACTATTCAGAAAATGTGTGGTCCGAGTTTTAGTTGTTCTGTATCTTCTGCCAGAAGGCAACAGTTCACAAAGATTGTAAGCAGGATGGGAAGAGTCTCTGAGAATGTTGTGCAACTTCCTCAAAGAGCGAGATGCGAAGATGTTATCCAGGGCTGGTAGCTGGAGTCCAATGATATTCTGGGCAGTTTTAATGATTCTCTGTAGAGCTTTTTTGTCCACTGCAGAGCTGCTCCCCTACCATACAAGAATGCCATATATCAGGACACTCTCAATGGTGCTGCGGATGTAAGACAGAAGTAGATACTAAGATAGATTAATCTTCCTGTACAATGTACAGCTCTCTTCCTCCTGAAGTCAATTATAAGCTCTTTAGTTTTTTGGGTGTTAAGTGTAAGATTATTTTCTTTACACCACACTGTCAGCCCTTGTACTTCCTTTCTATAAGCAGACTCATTGTTCTTATTAATGAACCCCACCACTGTTGTGTCATCCGCAAATTTAATAATTGCATTGGTATTATACAATATATATCTTATAAACAACACTTTTTGCTTTGTTATGTGAGATTCACAGGCACATAACATTATGTGATTATTAGCTACCGGTTTCTCATCATTTGAGTTGTTTACCTTCATCTGTTTCAAATCTGCTTCTAAGTACCTACTGAGTGGTTCTTCAGTAATGGCACTAAATCACTAAAGGCAGGACAAGAAGCAACAGATGGAAACTAATCAAGGAGAAAAGCAATCTAGAACTAAGGAGAAATCTCCTCACATTTGAAACAATTAATTCGTGGAACAACATGCCTTCAGAAGTTGTAGATACTCCAACACTGGAAGTTTTAAAGAAGAGATTGGACAGCCATTTGGCTGACATGGTATAGGGCAGGAGTGTCAAACTTGTGTCGCCATGGCGACGTCATATGACATATTGGGACTTTTTCCTCCTTCGCTAAACTGGGCAGGATAGGGAGCAGCACGTGATGCAACCAATCTTCAGGCCTTGAGTTTGACACCCATGGTATAGGGTTTCCAGCCTGAGCAGGAGATTGGACTAGAACAGAGGTCTCCAACCTTTTGGACCTCAGGGACCACCAAACTCATAATTTTAAATCCTGTGGACC
>BHFT01081982.1:18209-42942 GCA_004320025.1 Laticauda laticaudata | reverse complement strand
TATTTCCAGGTCCTTTGGAAAACAGTTTGAACCCCCTCTTCCTTGTGGCAGCCCCTGCTATTGGAAGATGCTATCGTGTCCCCCCTAGTCCTCCTTTTCATTCAACAAGACACACCCAATTCCTGCAACCATTCTTTGTATGTTTTGGCCTCCAATCCCCCTCCGCTTCCTTCCACCCCACCTCACACCTGCCGAAGCCTTTACCTCTTGTGCTGTTGCTACGTCCATCGCGGTGTATACCGTACCCGAAGCCCTGAAAAACAAAACAGAGAAGACAAATCTATTTTTAAAAAATGGATTCCTTCTCTCTGACAAAGCCACCTCACAGGCTTCTTGTTGTTGTGGGAAAAAATAGAAGGAGGAAATAACATTAAACATGTTCTCTGCCTCAAGTTACTAGCTCGATACCTGTGCTTCGCTACAAAACTATGAGGTGGGGCTTTTTTGGAGAGGAAAATAAGGGGGGAAAATTCTGCCTCTGCCTACCAGCATCCATCAGTATTCATCTGACTAGTGTCCTGTCAGTGTGTGAGAGAGTTGAGGGCTGTTTGGAAACTAAAAGAGTATTTGCTATGTGAGCAAGGAGACAGCAAGGAGCCTGGGTGTGGCTTAGCTTAACTGTTCTGTACTAAAGGTGCTCGGTACTGCAAAACTGAAACTCCTCTCCTCTGCTTGTGTTTTGCATTTGGAACATATTTCTTTTCAGGTGGGGAAGGGGAGTAGAACTCCTTAGCATCAGAGCATGTTAATAATAATAATATAGGAAATACTAATGCTCTGATGGTCATTTCGAAAAATCCTTTCTTAGTGAGCACCTAAAAGCCAAGAGGAACCTACGTGCCAATTTTCAAGTTTGTAGGCTTTATGGTTCTGCAGATTTTGTGACGATGCGTGTAGGGTATTTCGCTTTTCTATATATATAGATAAAAGGCAAGATAAAACTCTAATAAGAAATCTGCTGAGCAGTTTACAGGACTTCTATAGATTGAAATTAGCTCAGTGCAATTGAGACTAAGGTCAACTCTCATTCCTCCCCCCATTTCAACTCTTCCTTCTTTATTTTCCTTCCTCGCCAGCCCCCGTAGGTTTATTTGTGGGTATATGCAGCGTTTGTGTGACAAGGGACAATAAAACTGGCTGCATGACAAAATTTGATTCCCACCTGCTTAGATGCCTTTGTCTCAGTGACCTAACTGTCTATTCGCCCATGGAAATTGGTTCTTGGCAAGTGGAAAACCCCCCAAACTGATAGGGGCTCTATTATGCGCAAATTCCAAAGATCGGCTCCCAAATCCCACAGAAACAGCCACTTGGAACAATACAAAAATTTGGAAGAAAAATTTCCATGGTTTCACTCAAGTCTGAGGCAGCAAATTTCTACAGGAAAAGCACAGTTCTGATTTAAAGTGTCCACATTTGGAAAAGTCCAGATAGTCCTAAACAAGGAGTGGTGCAGTGGCTCGAGGAGGAGCTTTTGCCCCACTGTGTGAGTTCGATCCCAGGTAGAGGCAGATATTTCTCTCTCTGGTCACAATGAGAATATATCTGCGGAAAAAAACTCCGCTCTGGTGACAGGAAGGGCATCCGGCCATTCAAACACTCTGCTAGTTCCCTTCAGTTGCCCAGACTCCACCCCACAAGGGATTATGAGGTCGTTAAAAGATGATGATGACAGGTAGTCCTTGACATATAGCCATTCCTTTGGAGACTATTCCAAGTTACAACAGTACAGTCACCCAAAAAATGTGAGTAACAACCCTGAGATTCTCTTGCTTTTAGAAAATAAATCACAACTATAATCTGCTACTTGGTCATTAATATTACAGAAAGAAAAGTAATTGAAGGAATTACAGTAGCTAATTTACTGAACAAGAAAGAGTATTTCAAATAATTCCAATTCAATCCTTAAATACAGGTAAGTCCTCAACTTATGACCACAATTGAGCCCAAAATTTCTGTTGCTAAGCAAGGCAATTGTTAAGGGAGCTTTGCCCCATTTTACAACCTTTCTTGCCATAGTTGTAAAGTGAATCACTGTGATTGTTAAGTTAGTAATCCGGTTGTTAAGTGAGTCCAACTTTCCCCATTGACTTTGCTTGTCCCAAGGTCGCAAAAGGGAATCAAGTTGCCTTTTTTCAGTGCCGTTGTAACTTTGAATGGTCACTAAATGACCTGTTGTAAGTGAAGGACTACCTGACCCAAAGAAACAGCTGCTCATAATTGAAGACTTACCCTTGTCCAATCTTCTCAAAACTGGTATATTTCTTCTTGGGATCCCCAATGCTTACGATACCTCCTTTTTTAAAACAAAAAGCAAAAAAAGAAAATGAAATCAGATTTTAATTCTGCAGTTTTTAGCTTTTTGGTACTTGCAGACATGAATTCCTAGGAAATACAGTTAGTTTTCCGGGATAAAAATGTACAGTACGAAGGAAAAGAATGGAAAGTTCAAATCATGGGACGAAGACTTCAGTAAATTTTCCAATGTTGATATTTTTTCTGTTAGTGCAACTTGATCAATGCAGGAACTCAAATGATAAAGGTATTATTGAATTGAATTCTTTATTGTCATTGTACATATATACACAGCATACACCTACAACAAAATTCACATATCCAGAGACCAGACTCAACATGCACACACACACATGACAATCCCCAAACACCTCCCCACCTGCCAAAATTCCCCACCCCCTAAAAATACACAAGCATCCAAACAACAGACCAAGTAATCCTGTCCAACAGCTCACTGATGGTGGTTCTTAAGTTCATTGCAAAGTGCAATTATAGCTCTGGGATAAAAATTGTTCAGAAAAGGTGCGGTCCAAGTTTTAATGGTTGTATATCTTCTGCCGGAAGGCAACAGCTTCAGAAAGATTGTGAGTAGGATGGGAAGAGTCTCTGTCTTACAACACGTAGAAGGAGTTTGTCGCTCTACGCTTCTACAGTTGGTCCCGACCATGCTGGAGCCCAATGATATTACAGATCAATCAGTTTCCTTCATTTTAAACAATGTATGGTACAAAACTATTGCATAAATATGGACAGGGAACTTCCAGACAAATCTCTTTATGTAAAAAAATCCCTGCTCAAAGCTTTGCAGCTCAAAATATAAGAAAAATATAAGTATCCCATCCTGCTTTGTTTCACCTAAGAATTTGTCCACCTTTCAATCTTCTGCTAAAAATTGTTCTGATGATTAGAATTCGAATTCTTTTATTGGCCAAGTGTGATTGGACACAGAAGTAATTTGTCTTGGTGCACATGCTCTCGGTGTACATAAAAAAAAGATACATTCGTCAAGAGTTGTGGAGGAGGAAGAGGAGTAGAAATTAGGAAGAGGAGGAGGAGGAGAAGGAGGAAGAAGAGGAAGAAGAAGAAGAAGAAGAAGAAGAAGAAGAAGAAGAAGAAGAAGAAGAAGAAGAAGAAGAAAAGGAGGAGGAGGAGGAGGAGGAGGAGGAGGAGGAGGAGGAGGAGGAGGAAGAGGAAGAGGAAGAAGAGGAAGAGGAAGAAGAAGAAGAATCTATTAAGAATGGAATGGAATGGAATAGAATAGAATAGAATAGAATAGAACAGAACAGAACAGAATTCTTTATTGGCCAAGTGAGATTGGACACACAAGGAATTTGTCTTGGTGCAAATGCTCTCAGTGTACATAAAAGAAAAGGTACATTTGTCAAGAGTCAAGAAGCATCAGGTTCAACACTTAATAATAGTCATAAAATGCTCCTTGTCAGGATTCCAGCGATGGCCCTAATCAAAATCATGAAGCCAAGCTTCAAACAACTTCAAAAAGATTTATTAGGAACGACATGCCGGCATGGCTGAATGAATGAAGTCAACTCTGAGACGCTCCAGATCTATTATAGATAGTCCTTGAATTATGACCACAACTGAGCCCAACATATCTGCTGATAAACAAGACCGTGATCAAGAGAATCTTGCTCCATTTTACGATCTTTCCTTGCCACAAGTTGTTAAGTGAATCACTGCAGACGTTAAGTTATTCACACCATGGCTAAAGTCCCCGTTGCTTTGTTTGTCAGAAGGTCGCAAAAAGGAGAATCACGTGACCTCGGGGACACTGCAATGGTCATAAATATGAGTCAGTGGCCGAGCGTCTAAAATTTGATCACGTGACCACAGGGATGTTGCAACAGTCATAACTGTGAAAAAACAGACACAAGCCACTGCTTTCAATGCCGTTGTAACTTTGAATCCAGATTCCAAGGAGGTCCATCATAAGTTTGAACTGATGCTAAGGAAATTGTTGTAAGTCGAGAACTACCTGTACTCCATTTTGTGAGTCTCCATTTTGTTTTTAGCCTTGACGGTCTCACTTAACACTCTCCCTCTATTTAGAGAAGCAAAGCATCACTGTGATGACCCAAAGGGGCGTGGCACAAAGGCATCACAGTCAGATAAGCAAGAAGAGTCCCTTCATTATCTCTAACTTTGCCCTCAATGTCCAGGTTACATTCTGGCTGGAGAAAAATTCTCCCACGAACAACCTTTGACTGCACAGAATTAAGTCCAAAACAAGGTACGCACAAACTGTAACTAAAAATCCAAACAAACCAAGCTGAGATAATTAACTTGACAGGGCAGGAGAAGGAATTTCAGACTTGAAAACACAGCAAAACTCACACAGTTGGGAAGATGCCAGGAACACAGATAAGCCATGAAGATACAAGATAAACTCATACAAGACAAGATACAAGAAGATACAAGACAAGATACAAGAAGATACAAGACAAGCTCCCAACAGCTTGCTGTGCACAGCTTCCCTTTTTTAACACTGTGTTCCCAGCTGCAGTTAATGAAGGAAATTAGGACCCTTTCCTCCCCCGTAAACCACGCAAGCCACGTTGCTCCCTTCTCTGTTCTTCCCTGTGTGCCCTAGAATAAAGGGGGTGGGCCGGACCTGGGTCTTCCTCTGAATTCCCTCTCCCTTGTTCTAACTCTCCCCTGGAGACGGGTCGGTCTGAAACGGGAAGGGGTCAAAGAAGGTGTCGGTTGTCTCGGTGTAAGGGTGAGGGACAGTGCTGTTCAGCTTCCCCCTCCTAGTCAGATACTGACAGGGGCATGACAATCACACATCACACCACAGACCCACTGGGAGACACTTCTGAAAGCCTTCAAACACTGATTGTGTGAAAGATTGCACTTTGTATGGGGGAAATAGCTCAACACAAAACAGGAGGCAGAGCTCAGCCGAAAAATATTTTGGTCCGCAATCTCAATTAAAAGACTACACTTCACCCCCAATGTGACATAGGTACTCCTCGACTTACAACCATTTCTTTAATGGTTGTTCAAAGTGAATTATGATCATTTTTCACACTTATGATTGTTACAAGCATTCCCACCGTCATATGACCAAAATTCAGCCAGCTTCACACCTGAGTCACATTTATGATGCTGCCACCATCAATTGTGGTCGTAAGTTGAGGACTACCTGTGATTTCTTTTTTCCTTTTCTTTCTTTGCCAACCCTCGAATGTTCCAATTGAAAACAAAATCTTACTTAATTTTTCCAGGATTTCTTCATCAGTCATTTTGGGTTTTTTCTTCTGTTTCTCAGCATTCCTCGCCAGCGTGTCAGGGGGCATGATGCTATTTTCGGAAGGGGAGTTGATGGGAGAGGTGGTGACATCCCTGGTTGGGCCTGGCGGAAGAGGTTCGATCACGGAGCGGGTGTAAATCTGCATTTTGGGGAAGGAGAGGGAAAAAAAGAAAGAAAGAAAGAAAGAACAAGGGGCATAAAAACGGGACAGAAAGATCACGGAGAAACAGGTGGGATCTGTCGATGACCTCAAAAGCCGATCCCACTTAGCAAAAGAGAAAACCAAGTGCTAAAAAGGGAATTTTTTCAGCCACTGTTTTATCATCGGGACCAAGTGGAGCTTCCAGCAACAGTAGCAATCTACCTTCAGTACAGGGAAGGGATTCAAAGTTTTTAACAACTGGTTCTGTTGGTGTGGTTGGTGGGCGTGGCTAGGTGGGCCTGGCCATGTGACTGGGTGGGTCTTTTTTTGCCTCCTGGGCCCCAGGGAAGCCTGGGGGGGACGGGACGTTTTTGCTCCCAAAAATCTTCCCTGGGGCCCAGGGAGGCAAAAAATGGAGTGCGGGGGGGGGGGGGGNTCTTGGACGAAGCAGGGGACATCCTGGCACAGCTGATTGTCGGAACAGCTGATTGTCGGGAGGAAAAAAATAGAAATATTTTAAGGAGTGACTGGGCGGGGGAGAACGTAGTCAGTGATGTTGGGCATGTGCGATAAGGATTGACTGGGCAGGCGGAGGGGAGGGGTGGGCAGAGAGGGGCGGGGCCAGCCAGGGGCACGATTTGCCGGTACTCCGAACTGCACAGAATCATAACAACCGGTTCTATAGAACCGGTCCAAACCGGTAGAATCCCACCCCTGCTTCAGAAGCTGGGACTGGTGACAAACAACAAGGGTTATTGCTACTTCTGTCTTAAAAGTGTATATATGCTCTTCTAACTCCGGTATAAGTAGTCCTCAACTTACAACGTTGGATTTAGTGAGAGGTTGAAGTTACAATGGCACTGAAAGAAGTGACTTTCGCACTTAACGACCGCTGCAGAATCCCCATGATTACATCATCAAAATTCAGACGCTTGGCAAATGACTCATAATTATGATGGTTGCAGTGTTACGGGCCCATGGGACAAGCAAAGGGGAGGACAGATTCACTTAACAACCATCGTTCCTACTGAATGACTTGCAGCCCAACAATTGTTGCAAGAGAGGTCGTAAAATGGGGCAAAATTCACTTACCAACTGTCTTGCTTAGGAATGGAAAATTTGTGCTGAATTGTGGTCATGTCAAGGAAAACCTGTAATTCCCTGGCCAACTTCCTTCTTTTTTACAGAAAATTATTCAAATTTTAATTATCTCTCGGTTTTGAGAGAATGCTGCATCTTTATTTTCTCCCTTCCTTAGTTTCCCCTAATTAAAACCCTCGACTTACGACCACAGTTGAGCCCAAAATGTATGTTGTTACGCAAAACATTTGTTAAGGGAGTTTTAAGACCTTTCTTGCCACCATTGTTATACAAATCACAGCAGTCTTTAATTGAGCCACACAGTTCTTGTGTGAAACTGTTTTCATTGCTTGTTACAAGGTCACAAAAGGGATCAATCACATGACCCCAGGATGCTGTAACCATCGTAAATATGAGTCAGTTGTCAAAGCAGCCAAATTTTGATCATGGCAATTTGGGAAGTCACTTTTTTTCAGTAACGCCGTAACTTCAAAAGGTCACTAAATGAGAACTGGTGTATTACGAGGACTACATGTAGCTCTCAACGTACGACCACAATCAAGCCCAAAATTCATGTTGCTAAGTGAGACATTTGTGAAGTGAGTTTTTGCCCCATTTTACAACCTTTTTTTTTTGGCCATGTTTGTTAAGCGAATCAGTGCAGTTATTCAGCAAGTCACACCGTTGTTAAATGAATCTGGTTACTCCATTGACTTTGCCTGTCGGAAGGTTGCAAAAGGGGGCACTGCAACCGCCATGAACACAAATCAGTTTCCAAGCCCTCCAAATGCAAATCACGTGATCACGGGGATATTGCCACATGGTCGTTAAGTGTGAAAAATGCAATGTCATTTCTCCCCCCCCCCAGTGCCATCATAAATTGGAACGGTCACTAAGCGACCGGTTGCATGTCGAGGAGTACCTGGTTTTCAGTGGTGAGATTCAAATAATTTAACAACCGGTTCTCTGCCCTCATGATTTCTTCCAACAATCAGTTCCCCAAACTGCTCAGAAAGTTAACAACCGGTTCTCCCAAAGTGGTGCGAACTAGATGAATCCCATCACTGCTGGTTTTTTGTACAAAACCCATTTTCATGCATTTTATGACTCCAAAGGAAGAGAAGAATCACTCACCGACTTGGTGTGTTCGGGCCGAGGGGCGATGACCGGTGGAGGGCGAGCTTTGTCCTCATCGTCATCCTCATCTTCTGAGACAGAGGGCACCGCTGGCGTTTCCGACACGGCCTTCACGTTCTATATGGAAACAACCCTTGTTTAATTTTTTTAATTTCTCTTATTCACATATTAAATCGTTTATTTCTATTATTTTGCAGCTTTTGCTCAGAACCTGAAGAAAACG
Organism: Laticauda laticaudata; assembly: GCA_004320025.1. Lineage (NCBI taxonomy): Eukaryota > Metazoa > Chordata > Lepidosauria > Squamata > Elapidae > Laticauda > Laticauda laticaudata. The sequence continues at coordinate 34,794 of BHFT01081982.1, read as the reverse complement.
TTAGGGACAATTATTCACAAAATGGCTGCCCACAACAATCTTTGAAGGGCTGAAGACGGACTAGGCTCCCCGTCCAGTGATTCTACCCCTTAGGCCAGACTGCCATTTTCCTCCAAAAGAAAGAATGTGCTTTATGTTGGCAGTCCTCGAATTACGACCACCAGTGAAGCTTCTGTTGCTAAGTGAGGTGGTCGTTAATGTGAATCGCCTCCAATTTTATGATTTTTTTTAGCCACAGGGAAACCCAATTCGCTTCACAACTGTGTGACTAAATGAACAACTGCGGTGACTAACTTAACAACTGTGGCAAGAAAGGTTGTCAAACAGAGCAAAACTCACTTCACAAATGTCTCACTTAGCAACCAAAATGGTGGTCATAAGTTGAGGACTACCTGGAATTGGTCCTGGATCGAAAATCCACTTACAACTATTCATTTAGTGACTGTTTGAAGTTACAACAGCACTGAAAAAGGAGACTTATGGCCATTGTTTGGGAGATTTTTGTGATGATGCATGAGTGATATTTTGCAGATAGATAGATAGATAGATAGATAGATAGATAGATAGATAGATAGATAGATAGATAGATAGATAGATAGACAGACAGACAGACTGACATAGATAGACAGACAGACCAACCCTGTTTTTTGTCCTTCTTATTCATCCCATTATCCCAGGGGGGAAAGACAGCGATAAACATTAAAATAGCTGAAATAGAGTTAACCAGAAAAATATGATTCTTGCAGATTTTCTTAAGACTTTGTAGGCAACTTGAAAGAGAACAGACTACATAGGTTTCTTCCCAGCTGAGAAATTCACATGAAACAGCCTGAAACTGACATTGCTGGTTTAGATGTGAGACAGGGCATTTGCACAATCTACAGTCCTGATAACTGAGGCCAAGCTATCCTTGTCAACCTCTCACTTTTTCTCTCTGTGAGAAAACAGCCACTGGGAAAAACTAGCTCGTTTAAAAATAAACATTATTGCTTGGAAGTGAGAGAACCAGATTCATCTGAAAGTGTTAAATACAGCAATTTTTTTACCTGTTATTTTGGAAAAGCTGGTTTTTAAAAATAGTTCCTTTCACAAACATGTTTGTTCGGTGCTTGAAGATTCAGTGGGCTTTTTTTTTTTTTAAATTGCANTTCAGTGGGTTTTTTTTTTTTTTAAATTGCATCAATAAAATAAGTTCAGATCAGTTATTTTTAGTCCTGCCAAATTCAGTTTTTCTCTTATTTCATGCCTTCTTATTTTTTACCTATACAAGTTTTTAAACTTGAATTATTTCTACTAACAATCATACAAGGAACAGGTGAAGTAAAATAGATAATTCTCATTTTACAGCAGTTCATTTTAGCGACCGTTCGAAGTTACAACAGCACTGGAAAAAAAGTGACTTAGGATCATTTTCACACTTACAATCGTGGCCATAAGTGTGAAAAACGCATCCTGATGGTCATGTGATTAAAATTCAGACATTTGGCCACTGACTTATATTTATGACTGTTTTATGTGACAGACTGAGATAGCCAATTGCAGATAGTTAGATCTCTAAGTGAATCTGTGATGCTGTGAGCAACTCAAGCTGCCTGCCTGCTTTGCCTGCTTTTGGGTAAAAGTTGCTCTTTTTTATAAAAAAATCAATATGACATACATGGTGTGTTGTGAGTTAATTTTGTGAGTTTGCTTGCAAGCAAATTTTATGTGACAGACTCAGATAGCCAATTGCAGATAGATCTCTTAGTGAATCTATGATTCTGTGAGCAACGCAATCTGCCTGCCTGCCGTTATATTTATAACATTTACATACAAGCCATGCCAACCCAGTCAAATGGCCACCAAGCCACACCCACAAATTAGGCCACACCCACAGAACTGGTTAAGAAATTTGAATCCCACCCCTTTTTCCCTCGGCCCCTTTTGCAACCTTCTGCCAGGCAAAGTCAATGTGGAAACCAAATTCACTTAACAACCGTGTTGCTAACTTAACAATTCAGTGATTCACTTCATAACTGTGGCAAAAAGAGTTCATGAAATGGGGGGAAGGGGAAACTCACTTGACAAATGTTTCACTTAACAACCTAAATTTTGGACTCGATTATGGTCCCATGTTGAGGACTATCTATACTTGCCTTGGCTCGCAAAACTTTATATTTTGGGTTTCAGACCAAAATCCAGCCACAGAAAGGCCCTGGCACTTAATGCCTATATTCACACAGCAAGCAAACAAAGTTAGTTAAAAGCTTAAAAGTTGCATGCACTCCTTCCATAAACCGCTAAATCACTTTGTTTATCTGTGTTTAACCTTTAACTGAGCTAAACAGTACATCGTAGGGCAGCAATCTTTGAACCAAGATACTTCGAACAGGCTCACTTACAGAATGCATCCAAAACCCAGAACCTTTTGAGTCATGTGGAATTGTTAAATTTGGGGAATTTTATGCCAAAACACTATCATGAAGGGTTTGATGAAATAACACAAAACGTCGAAGAGGATTAGGGGACTGGAGGCTAAAACAGACAAAGGACGGTTGCAGAAACTGGGTATGTCTAGTTTAATGAAGAGAAGGACTGAGGGTGGTATGATAGCAGTCTTCTAATATATGAGGGGCTTCCCAAAAAGAAGAGGGGAGTCAACCTATTTTCCAAAGCACCTGAAGGCAGGACAAGAAGCAATGGATGGAAACTAATCAACGAGAAAGAAAGAGAGCAGGAGGGGGGGAAAGAGGGAGAAAGAAAGAGGGAGGGAGAGAGGAAGGAAGGAAGGAAGGAAAGAAGGAAGGAAGGAAGAGGGAAGGAACAAAGGAAGAAAGGAAGGAAGGAAGGAAGAAGAAAGAGGAAGGAAAGAAAGACAGAAAGAAAGAAAGAAAAAAGAAAGAAAGAGGAAGGGAGGGAGGGAGGAAGGAAAGGAAGGAAGAAAAGAAAGAAAGGAAGGAGGGAGGGAGGGGGAGGAAGGAAAGAAAGAGGAAAGGAAGGAAGGAAGTTATAGTCCTATAGTCCAATAAAGAAGACAGACAGACAGACAAAAAGAAAGAAAGGAGGAAAGAAAGAGAAAGAAAGAAAGAAAGAAAGAAAGAGGGAGGGAGGGAGGAAAGAAAGAGGAAGGAAGGATGGAAGGAAAGAGGGAGGGAGGGAGGAAGGAAGGAAAGAAAGGAAGGAAGGAAAGAAAGAAAGAAAGAAAGAAAGAGAAAGAAAGAAAGAAAGAAAGAGGGAGGGAGGAAGGAAAAAAAGAGGAAAGGAAGGAAGGAAGGAAGGATTTCCTGACAGTTAGAACAAAGTGGAACAGCTTGCCAGGTCCAGAAGTTGTGGGTGCTCCATCACTGAAGGTTTTTAAGAAGAGATTGCTCGTGCACGAAGCTCCAATTGCGTGAATGGAGTGGAGCTTCACACGCGTGTGCTTGCCCATCGCTCGGGTGGCCTGGTTTCAAATAGGCCGCAGCCTGGTAGTGGGCCGGGGCCCTGTGGGTTGAGGACCCCTGCTCTACCAACCAGGAAATGAGAGCCACCATCTTAGTTTACTGCTTCTTCCCCTCCTCACTCCAATGCAAGACCCACCATTAGCACTGAATGGTGAAGGCATCTTACTGAAGGCCACTGGCGTCCTTATGTATTGACCATGGCCTGAAGGAAGAGATGGATGCTGGACCGTGGAGATGTAACTCTCTCCTCAATCTGCTCAGGTAGTCCTGATGTCACCCCCATATTAGGTATTCATTATTTGGTAATTACCTCCACAAACCCAGCCCTTCAGTTCCCCATTTCCCCTGACCACAAATTCACCTGGAAGATCTTCGGAGGGATCCTTGGTGCTCTCTGCACTCGGTTCTTTTTCTTGCAGACATTTCATGACCCCCAGTAGGTAGTCACTAGCACTGATGATGTTACCTAGTTTGGTAATGAAACTTCTGCAAGAAAACATCCAAGTTCAGAGAGCACCAAGGACCCCACAGTCCTTCTCCTCCTCCTCTCATTCTCCTCCTCCACAAACTCCTTCCTTCTAGCCCTGATGACGTAATCTACTTGGATAATGTCTCCCAAGAAAATATGGAAGCTCAGAAAGCACCAAGTTCTCCACAGTCCTCCTCCTCCTCCTCCTCCCATTCTCCTTTTCTACAAACCCCCTTCCCTTTTAGCCCTGATGACATTAGCTAGTTGGGTAATGAAACGTCTGCAAGAAAACAAACCCTAACCCTAACCCACCGCTCATGCTACTTGAGCCATGTGCGCATGCACACATATTCTGGCCAGCCAAATGCCCAATTCCAAATAGGCCCCAGCCCAATAGTGGGCCGTGGCCCTGGGGTTGGGGACCCCTGATCTACAAGACTGGAAATTTCCATCAAAACGATGACAGCAGTGTCACACTGCTGAACACATCTTTTGTGCAGGCATGCAACGTCACAAGGCATGCTCAGGAGGCGTGCATCAGGACATCCTGGGACTGTTTTTCAGTCTTGCTTCCCTTGCATATATGCCCATCCTATAATAGATTGCTGCCTGTAAATATGCGGTCAATATGCGGTCAGCAACATTGGATAATGGCTCTCCATTAAGTGTAATCAATCCAAAACGGTCTTCCAGACACAACCTATCATTATAAGCATGGTACTTAATAGCTAAATTTACTATTATGGCTCTTGACCAATAACCTTAAAGCCGATGCATTTTAATAAAGGCAGATTTCAACCATTCATTGCCAAGTGATGCAAAGTTTCTTTTGATAAATACAGGGAGTAGGAGATGTGAATTTTACTAGTCCTAGTTGCTTCTGTCCTTGATCAATTTCTATCTGTTGCTTCTTGTCCTACCTTCAGGTGCTCTGAAGAATAAGCTTCTTCTTTGTGGCAGCCCATTAGATATTGGAATATTATAAATATACAGATATATCTATAACAGTTGATTGGAAATCAATGTTATTTACCCAGAGACTCCATAACCTAAAAGCTCATCTGATGTGAAGGATGTTGGCAGCTGAAGGAATAATTCACAATGGGTTTACTTACGCACATCATATTCTACAAAGAATTTCATATTTGGATATCCAAGGCACCAAAATGTGACTTACCACAGTATTTGAGGAGTTATAATCTTCTGCAGATTTATCTGGAAGAAAAACGGAATCACGTCAGATAATTAGGCATGTCATCTCATTAACGCCAGAGGCCACTCAAATCAAACTAGCAAAAAAGGGACACACTGGAACTGAAATTTAGTCATTCAGATGCACATCTAGTTTGGGCTCCAGAGGCTTTTGCACTTACCTGGCCTCCAAAACAGGCCATGTGGAGACTCCAGGGAGGGGAGGGGCGGAGTGGACGGAGCCAGCCAGGAGTGGGATTTACCAGTTTGCCAAACCGGCCATAAAATTAGCTACCGGGAGAACCGGTAGCAGGCCACCCCTGGTCTGAAGTCATGCAGTGAATGATCAATCTGCATCTAAGATACTGTCTTTTAAATAGCCAGTATTTTTATTCAGGTATTTTGAATTCAGACCTTCAGACTTCTAGTTTTGTTGTTGCTCAGTTGTCCCAACCATTACATCAGTTCTCAAAGCTGCTCTAATTTCTAGAATGATGACTTGTGTTAGCTACAGTACAACAAAGAGCAACAAGTTTTATTTTGGGATTAGATCTCATGAAACTACTTCTCTGCACCAGATGGGAGGACGGATCATTGTGAATAAGAGTGGGAGGAATGATAAAAGTTAGATAACACCGAAATTAAACACAAGACGCCAGAGACAACGATAATTAGAGGTAGTTCTCCAGCTACAATCGCAATGGAGCCCAAACTTTCTGTTGCTAATCAAGACAGTTGTTAAGTGAGATTTTCCCCACTTTACGACCTTCCACGCCAGAATTGTTAAGTGAATTTTGCAGTTGTTAAGTTAATAACATGGTTATTAAGTGAATCTGCCTTCCCCGTTGACTTTGCTTGTCAGGTCGCAAAAGGGGACACCAAAACCGTCATAAATATGAGCCGGTGGCCAAGCATCCAAATTTTGATCATGGCAGCACAGAGCGCTTCCATAAGTGTGAAAAAATGATCATAACTCTCTTTTTTTCAGGGCCGTTCTAACTTCGGGCAGTCACGAAACCGTCATAAATCAAGGACTACCTGAATTTATTCTTTAGCTGATTGGCCAAGGTCAACACAACTTTCTCTGGAGTTCTCAAAACATGTGAAGCCTACCAAGGCCCATCTAATCATTTCGACAAGAACAGCCTTCCTGATACCACCTAGACAAGGTTACCTACCTGTGAAACTCATGTATTTCTGACTGTTTGAGGTCTTTTTGGAGTTGTAGAATTCAAGAACATCTAGGACGGCTTGAGGATTCTTCTTTTGCTCCAGTTTAGTGATGTTGGACGTCTGGAGCAAGCGGGCCCATTGTTCTGGCATGCCCTGGAAATAATAATTATTCAGAAAAAACGATTACCATTGTCTCTGCTGCTATCCCATTTAACGTGCTGCTTGAGCCCACCCAGTTAACTGCACACCAAGACAACTAGACACAAGGACAGTTTTGCAAAGACACAGGGTGTGGCACAAAAGCAACAAAGTCACAAAAGTAGGTAAAGTCCCTTTAATTCCTCCAAATTGGCCTCCAATGTCCAGTTATCATCGGCCAGAGCTAAAACTCTCCCAAGAATAGTTTTTAAAGGGAAGAAATTTAGTGTGAATCAAAAACACATATAAATTACATAAATAAAAACCAACACAAACCACAAGCTGCAGTAATTAACAAGACAGGGCAGGATAAAGAATTGCAGACTTGAAAAGATAATGAAACACATACAGTTGGGAGGATGTCAAAACCCAGATAGGACTTAACAAAGATAATGCATGCTTTGCTTCTAGCAAGGTTCTGTGCGGAAATACCCTCTTTATCCTGTTTTACCAACTGCAGCTAATGAAGGGAATCAGGGCCTTTTTCTCCCCCATAAGCCACATTGCTCCCTTATCCGTTCCTCCCCGCGTGCCCTAGGATGAAGAGAGGGTGGGCCTGGATTTTCCTCTGAATGCCCGGCCAGACTTTGCCCTTCCCTAGTTTCCTCCCCAGCCACCAGATCCACACTCCCACTCCGTCAGCTATTCGACTCTCCCTCCAAATCAGATTCCAACAGGGGCATGACAAGTTCCCCCCCCACCCAAAGGCCATCACTCTGCTAAACAACTAACTCCCACAACATTGTCAAAATTACTTTGTAAGTCTGTTACTATTATTCTTTTCAGTCTTCCTGTTACCTATCTCTTCCCACTTATGACTCTTAACCGTGTTGCTCGTATCTTTACAATTTATATTGTTTTATTTGTTTTCCTAGTATGCTTTGATTGCGTATAAGTAACCTATGTATTTGATTGCTTATAGCAGTGATGGCTAACCTTTTCCATGTCACATGCCGAAAGTACATGCATGTGCATGCACCCCTGATGTAATGCACACGTGACCCCTCTGCGCATGCCCATGTGACCCCCTGCACGCCTCTGTGCATGCGCATGTCTCTCCCCGCATGCCACGTGCCTCTGCGCATACATACGCATCTCCCCCGAGCATCCACGGCAGATACCCTACACTTAGCTGGCTGGTGGGGGGAGCGTACTCATGCGCAGTGCGGCTCTTCTGGGGCGACTCTTGCGTGCCGGCAGAAATGGCTGTGCGTGCCACTTCCAGCATGCATGCCATAGGTTCGCTATCATGGGCTTATAGTAACCTAGGACTATCACTAAGTGTTGTATCTTATGATTCTTGATGAATGTATTTTATTTTTTCTTATGTTCACTGAGAGGTTATGCAGCAAGGACAAATTCCTTGGGTGTTCAATCACACTTGGCCAATAAAGAATTCTGTTCTATTCTATTCTATTCTGTATTCTATTCCTTTCTTATTTCATTATATTCTATTCTATATTCTATTCCATTCTAATTCTACTCTATTCTATTCTGTATTCTGTATTCTATTCCTTTCTTATTCCATTATATTCTATATTCTATTCCATTCTAATTCTACTCTAATTCTATTCTATTCTGTATTCTATTCCTTTCTTATTCCATTCTATTCTATATTCTATTCTATTCTAATTCTACTCTAATTCTATTCTATTCTATATTCCATTCTATTCTATTCTATTCTATTCCATTCCATTTTAATTCTATTCTATATTCTATTCTATATTCTATTCTATTCTATTCCATGCCATTCTAATTCTATTCTATATTTTGTTCTGTTCTTATTCCCAATGCTATTCTATTCTATTCTATTATTTCTTTTCTATCTATATTCTATTCTCTATCTATTTTCTATTCTATTTCTTTTTCTATCTATTTCTATTCTATTCTCTGAAGCCAAAGGCTGTTCTTGGATGAGTTGTTCTCCAGCCCAGAAGATAACCAGGAAATTGGGGGCAAAGTTTGGAGCTAATAAAGGGATTCCTACTTATTATCTGGCTGTGTTGCCTTTGTGTGACGCCCTGGGCCCGCACAGTAGCTTTGAACATTCCCTAAATGAATGGTTATAAGCTGAGGACTACCTGTATATGATCTTTGAAGATTGTAAAAAGAAAAAGGAAAACTTCAGTGAATTTTTCTTTTAACTGGTGAAGATAATCAGCCAAGGAAGAAATGATGTCATAGGACTCACGGAGTTTACACAGCTGTTGTAATTTGCACCACAAGGTTATTCCACAACCAACAGCATCATGGACTACATTAGAAGTAAAGCCTGGCATCTTTCAGAATTCCGGCAGTTACTCCAATTAAATCATGAGCCTCAAGCCACACTCCCAAAACTTCTTTTCTTTTATTAGAAGTTAACATGCCGGCATTTGCCTGGGCCTAGCTGACTCTGAGATACATAATTCACTGTCACTCTTGATCCTATTTTCCCCACCCACCCCTCTGGGTTTATCATCCAAGGAAAAAAAAAACATCCATAACAAGAGTCATCAATCATGCTCTCCAATTAAACTTTTTCACAGCAGAAGCTTCAGTCATCTAATCAGTCTCTGAAGAAAATATGAATGGAATGTACTTTCGATTCCACACTGCTACCTGTTCTTTGAAACTCCCCCCACCTTCTTTCTGTTGACACCTATAAAACAATATGTTTTATGAGTTGACATCATCCTTACTGTAAATTCTCCTGTCACTGCATCAAATCCAACGTGGATCGTGTGTTCAAAATCTGACGGGAGGGAGATCTCCGGTCGTTCTTTCTCCTTTTTCTTGTTGGCTGTGTGGAAAAAAAGAAACCAAATTAAGCAAAATAAAATTAATCAGGATAAATAATATTAATAAAATTAATAAAATTAATCATTATTACTTCTGTAATTCAGTCAAAAGACGGACAGATATGGAGATGCAAGCATTTCCTATTGACTCATCAGTACCTACCTTACAAGAACACGGTTAAAATCAGCCTCAAATGTGAGATCTAGCACCAGCATTAATTAATTAAACCTATAGGCTTAATTATTTAATGCTCTTGCTAGATCTTATATAGGCTTAATTAATTAATGCTCTTGCGAGATCTTATATAGGGTTAATTAATGCTCTTGCTAGATCTTATAAAGGCTTAAGTAATTAATGCTTTTGCTAGATCTTATATAGGCTTAATTAACTAATGCTTTTGCTACAGTGTTTCTCATATAATAAGGCTGGATCTTATTTTTTTTTGAGCCCCCCAAAAATGGCTAGGCTGTCTTTTTGGGGGTGACTTAATCCCCCCCCTTGCATCTTCGGGCAGACAGCGATGGCTTGGATGTTGACCTCGGCATTGGTGGGGCACTTCGTATCAGGGTCAACGCAGGCAGCACCATATCCGGGTGTGCAACAAAAGTTCTTCCTAATGGCAAGCCCCCCCCACCATTCCCCCCCATTTCATATGTTTTAATATAGGCCTTAATTTGGGGGGAGGGGCTTAATTTCATTTCATGCCTATAAAACATGCTGGGACTTCCTATTGGGGGAGGCCGTATTGTGGGAGAAACAGGGTAGATCTTATATAGGCATAATTAATTAATATTCTTGCTAGATTTTGTATAGGCTTAAGTAATTAAAGCTTTTGCTAGATCTCAGATAGGCTTAATTAATGTTCTTGCTAGATCTTATATTTGAGGCTGATTTTAACCGTGTTATTGTAATGTAGCTACTGATGAGTCAATACGAAATGCTTGCATCGGTTTGCTTTTTGACTGTATTGTTTAAATTATTAAAAGGGACTAACCATTTTAATTTTTTATAATTATTGTATTTCTTTGCCACCTGATGGCCAGCAATGTACATTTTTGCCAGAAACTGGAGTTTACTTCCAGTTTCCAGAAAAATAACCCACCCCAATAGCCAACAAAGGATTCGCTTATCAGATCTGCAATATTCACTTAACTGCTGCTAAAAATACCATAAAATTGGGCACAGATGCCCCTCTTAGTAACTATCACGACAGGTCGTCCTTGACTTATAACAGTTCATTTAGTGATTGCTTCAACGGCACTAAAAAAAGTGACAGGACCATTTTTCACACTTATGACTATTGTAGCATCCTCACAATCATACTTGACAACTGATTCACATTTACGACGGTTGCACCCTTTTGTGAACTTCTGGCAAGCAAAGTCAATAGGAAAGCCAGATTCACTTAATGATTATGTCAGTAATTTAACAACTGCAGTGATTCACTCAACAACCGTGGCAAGAAAAGATGTAAAATGGAGCAAAACTCACTTAACAAATTTATGACTTAGCAACATACATTCTGGGCTCAATTGTCCCAAGCCATAGGTCATAATTCATTGGTCATAAGTCAAGGACTACCTGTGTACTCAATAAGCCACCACCAAACCAGCCACAGGTCAGTTTCAAATTAAATACCAAGCCAAGATTTCCTTAGCCATAGATGGCTAAACAAACACCCATTCAGAATGTAGAACACATGAAGCCATCAATGGTGGTTTACAGTCCACATTAGAGCTGGGTTCACACAATACACCCCCACCCCCTCCCAGCAACAAAGCAACCAGTAGTTTGGCTTAAGTTGCTCATTTAATTAAGCAAGATACTGAATCAGAAACTACCCACAGACCAGTGAAAAATGCTAAGCCAGGGGCAAACAAACCCCATTTAGCATGCTAGGCTACTGTAGATATTAGGTCTTTAACTAATTCAATTCAGCATGTTGTGAGAATCTAAGCAAGCCATTTCTTTTTCTAAATTGTTTTTAGAGAACTTACCAGGACTTTCTAACTGAGCTCCCATCTCCCGTTAGTTTTTTTTCTCTGCAAATTCCACGAAGGAAACACAAAATTTGTTTTTATTCACTCAAAGTCCCTCCTTGATCTTTGATTGGTTGATTTGGGAGTGGCAGAAAATTCCAGGATCTACTAAAATTTCTTGGGTTGATTCCTACCGGATTAGCAAGCAAAATGTCTGTGGCAAAGCAAGGCAGTTGTTAAATGAGTTTGCCCCATTTTGAAACCTTTCGTGTCATGCTGGCTGGGAAATTCTAGGAGTTGAAGTCCACACACACATACACCTTAACACTTATCAAGACTGAGAAAAACCCGGCTAAAGTTTTACTTAAATTTAGCCATGCTGGCAGGGACTTTTGTAATTTGCATCATCAACAGGTCACCAATTTAAAGAAAATCTCCCCTAGAAGGTATTTTCTGCCTTTTATAGTAAGCCAGTTTATAAAGCCAGGATTAAGAATTCAGTTAATTGGCTTGCAAATCTCTTAAGTAAGCAGACATTTAAATTCCTGGTTTAAGGAAGCTTATTAAAAAAAAGTGAAAAAGCAAGCAACGGGGTTAACTTTGAACAAGCGCTGAGCCTGGACATATTAGAATATTAATGATTCTCAACCCTCTTCATGTGTCCAAAGCAACCTGTTTTGCAGGAAGATTTGCGAGTTTAAAATAAAATGATTTCATGGCCTGCTGAACTACAGATATTACCGTATACATTCATGGATAAGCCCATCTGCAGATAAACAGACCTTTGAAATTTTCATATGGCTTAATTTTTACAATTGGCTTTACCCCTAAGTAATCTACAGATTATCCATTTTTCAGGGTATTTTGCTTAAAAATTTCGAGACTCAGCTTATCCGTGGATGGGCTTACGGCAAATACAGCTAATCCTTGACTTACGACCACAATGTTAGCGCAAAGTTTTCGTTCCTAAAAAACATTTGTTAAGTCAGTTTCGGCCCATTTTACAACCCTTTTTACCACCATTGTTAAGTGAATCACTGCAGTGGTTAACTCAATAACACAGTTGTAATTCAAGGACTACCCATCCTTCAAAAAGATTTCTGAAGTCAGGAAAAATTGCTGAAATTTCAGTACTAGTAGGAGAACCTGTGTGATCTCAGGGGAAAGATGACTGACGTGTCAAAACTGTGACAGTTTCACAATACTTTTAGCTCTTTTAAAAAATTACATTTTTTAGGGATCTAAAAACTGAAACCGATACGAAGGAAATGTGATGCTACTAGCCAGCAGAGAAGTTCCTCCACTTTAAGACAGAAATAATTTTGCTCAGGGTTTTTTTGAAAAAAAATATATCTCAAGACAGAATATACTTTCATTTTATGCTAAAACTGTTATCATCTCACTGAATTCTGAAAGTCTGCTACAACCACGATTGCATTAGTTCCCCTTCCCTGCCTTTTATCTTTTATGCCTTCAATTTGTTACAGGTACTTAAAAGAGTTAATTTAACCTGTTTCCCTGAAAATACGACCCTCCCTGAAAGTAAATCTTAGATTGATTTTTACATATATGCCCAAATAAGCCCTACCCCCAAAATAAGTCCTAATTAAGATCCTGCCCACTCCAGAGTACACAGGTAAAAATTAAGCTAGGGTGGGGATGGAGGGTTAGGGTTAGGGTTAATTAACCTTTTTGGAAGGTTAATTAATCAATGATGATCATGCAATGTGTTTGGGGTTTTGTGTGAGTGTATGTGTGTTTACACACCTACCCTGTTTCCCTGAAAATACGACCTACCCTGAAAGCAAGTCCTAGCTTGATTTTTTTACACGTGTGCCCAATATAAGCCCTACCCCCCAAATAAACCCTAATTAAGATCCCGCCCAGAGTGGACGGGTAAAAATTAAGGTGGGGCTGGGGGGGTTGGAGCTGCCCTACTGCTTACCTTTGGACAGTTGTAGCCAGGCCTCGCCCCCCCCCGACACCTGCCTTACCAGCCCATTTCTTCTGCAGCTGGCAAGGCTGGCACGCTTTCCTGAAGGTCTCTGGAGCTGAGAACAAAGCTCTGGATCGATCCTGAGCTCTCTTATCGGCTGCAGAGGCCTTCATGAAAGCCTTGCCAGCTGCAGAAGAAGAAGAAGTTCTTGAAGGCCTCTGACAGTGAAAAGGAGGCTGGAGGCAACGCGCACAAGTGAGGTTCGTCAGTGGAGGACATCCCCCGAAAATAAGACCTGGTGCCTTTTTTGGTGGCAAAAAAATATAAGACAGGGTCTTATTTTCAGCGATCCCCTTTTTCCAATAAGCAAAGTCAACAGGGAAGCCAGATTCACTTGACAACAATGTGATTAACTTAACATCTGCAATTATTCACTTAATAACTGTGGCAAAGAAGGTGGTAAAAGGAGGCAAATTTCACTTAGTAGAAGATGTTTCACTTGGCAACAGAAATTTTAGGGTCAGTTGTGGTCATAAGTAGAGGACTTGTACTACTTGTACTGCACTGGGAATATGTTGGGTTTACGAGGGGAAATAGGATTTAAGCAAATCCTGGTATAAAACGGATTAAATTTTTCTGAAACGTGGTGTAACTTTTTAAACTCAGGTTTGGAATCCAACATTCTAGTCCACAAAGTTTTTCAAAGCTATTCATCACTTTTTTCGACTCAGTCACTATTTCAAAGGGTTCTTAAGTGTCCAGATATATTTCAAGGATTACCTGTATATAGGAAGTCTTTTGACTTATGAGTATAATTGAACCCAAAATGTATATTGCTCAGCGAGACAGTTAAGTGAGTTTTGCCCCATCTTACAAAATTCCTAGCTACAGCTGTTGTGAATCAATTGTTAAGTGATGAACACAGCTGTTAAGCAAATCTAGTTTTCTGATTGACTTTGCTTGTCAGAAGGTCACAAAAGAGGATCATATGACCCTGGGACATGGCAACCGTCATAAGTATGAGCCAGTCTGAATTTTGATCATATGAGTGACCATGGAGATGCTACTGTTTTGACCTAGGCTTTCCAAGATCATGAAGCTGACTCCTCATCCCGATTAAATCCCTTTTATTTAGGTTAAAGGGAATTCCTCTCCAAACAGTCTTTCAAGAGATTTCACAACTACAGACCTTTATCAGGCTTGGAGAGTTGCCTGACTGATATCCTCCAAACGCCACGATGTAGCAGCAATGACTTGGCAAGAAGTCAGGAACAGATCTTCACCATAATGAATTGAACTAATTATCTCCTGCAAACCCCACTCCCCTTTTGCTCCTCTTTATTCCCCATGGGAGGGGCCATACACCATCCACCTGTGCCCTCACTCCCGAGTCGACCCTTGTTCCTTAACTGTTCCCTTTTCCTGGCAGCTCTGTGCATGCACGCATCAGTAACAGGCTCCAGCTGCTCTTTTGCCCCACTGATCTCCGACTTCAAAGGCAGCTGATAACTGTCAGACGGCCCTGGCCCCATCTCTGACTTCGACACAGCGCGCTCATCAGAGCCTTCCCCAGACTCCAGGACTGGCCCATGTTCCTCCCCAACCTCCTCACTGTCCGAGTCTGGCGGGCCACAACAGCTACATGGTCATAAGTGTGAAAAACAGTGTTTTTTTTCAATGTTTCTGGAACTTTGAATGGTCACTAAACAAATTGCTGTAAGTCAAGAACTACTTGCATTAATGTTAAATGATCTGGGCTGCAAAGATTCAGAGAACCACTAGATAGCAACACTCAGACATAGAATCAGATAATAGTCTCTTGCCACAACTAACTGTCTTAATATTTGCAGTTGCCTTTATTGGTATGCAAAACACATAATAAATTGCTGAAAATAATGAAGTGCACACCCCATCTCATGAGAGAAAGTCAGACGGACAGACCTGCCTTAAAAGGGGCATCGCTACAGGCAGCCATCCAATTGGTAAAGCATTTTGCAGCACCAGCCGAAAACAAAAACAATTAAACCCGCACCGATTCCTGAGGAATCTAATGCAATAAGTTAGTTCTTTTTTCAGGTTGCACAATCAAAAACAGAAGTAATTCTGGTGCTGCAGATGAATGACAAAAAAAGAGGAAGAGAATTCTGCCTCGGTGCAGACCGAGAACCGAGGATGTTATTAAAAGAAAAACTACAACTATCCAGAGGACAGAAGAGATTTTTAAAAACCACCCTTTTTAAAAAAAAAAACTTGTGACTGGTCTGAGTTGGTTTCCTCTTTCTTCTAAATCTAAACCAATCTATATCCTTACTGTTTCTTTATTTTTATTTTTTAAAAGGTGGGAGGAACCCTGCATGTAGAAAACTAACACTTAGCTTAAATAATCCTAATTAGGAATTCAGGATCCTGCTTCTGCCAGCACAATCCATCCATCCAACTTAGCCTACCAAATATCTTTTCAGCCGTTCAATCAGTGATTTGTTTATTTTTTTGAACTGGCTTAATATTTTGTTCTTTTCTTATTATGGTGGATTTAGTTGGTCGGATATAGATATTTACATTTTTTTCTTTATATACTCTGTGTGTGTGTGTGTGTGTGTGTGTTTACATATCCAGTTTTTATGTATTTTTTAGATTTGTCTATGGATTTGTCTGTCTGTTCATCTATCTATCTACCTACCTATCTCTATCATTTATCTGTGTTTGTCTGTCTATATATCATCTCTGTCTTTTATCTTTACATCTATCATCTTTCTTTCTATCTCTCTCTCTCTCTATCATTTTATTGTAAGTATGCATGTATGATTTTTAACCATGTATTTCTTTTAACTTTTAAAATTACTGTTTGCATTCTAGCCTTCCTCTGTTGGTCTATCATCATATTATTTATTTATCATATTTAAGAAGCGTCCATCTCCCTCACAGAGGGACTCTGGATGGAGTACAAAAAATATTAAAAAGTATTAAAACAATAGCCAACATTTAAAAGAAGCAAGAATTGTTAAAATTAATTAATAGGTGGAGAGAAAGCTTAAAGGTACCAACCCTGAATAAGATAATGAGATAATAACCTCCATCAAGATTTGATTGATTGGAATTTTGAAACTGAGACAGTCCCAGTGGACTCTACCATCAAATAATTATTTTTGCCCGTGGAGGGTGGAAAGTCCATACAATTTCAGCCTTCAAAGTGGTACCATCATTTAGAACCTCTATCAAAGCTCATCCTTAGAAAGCATATAACCCAGTGTTTCTCAATTCTCTGCCCCTTTAAGACCTGTGGACTTCAACTCCCAGAATTCCCCAGCCAGCATGGTTGGCTGGGGAATTCTGGGAGTTGAAGTCCACAAGTCTTAAAGGGGCAGAGAATTGAGAAACACTGATTTAACTCAAAACAGAAACAAAATGGCTTTCTAGGTAAAAAAAAAAAAAAAAA
>BHFT01081982.1:0-18185 GCA_004320025.1 Laticauda laticaudata | reverse complement strand
AAAAAAAAAAAAAAAAAAAAAAGGAAAGAATGACAGAAATCACAATACCTTTGTCTCCTGGCAGGATGGAGCGATAGAAACGGTCTCTCCTTTTCTTTTCTTCGGGGTTAGGAGGCAGAGGTTTCGAGCCGTGGTTGAGAGTCCCTATATCTTTGCTGCTGGAGCAGATCATGGTGCTTGTATTTCTCATGGGAGGGGCTGGCGGCTTGTCTTCTGGGTTGGGTCCACTGTTGGACATCTTCAGCAGCAGCAGCTACACCTGGGACCGAGATAGAAAGGATGTAAAATGAGGACCGAGCCAGGCAAACGTTATGCTTCCAACTGGCTGAGAAGTTAGGAAGAAAATGGGGGTGAATGGGCCTTTCCCACACTCCCACAAGAGCACGAAGCCGACTCCTCGTGCAGATAAAACCCCTTTTATTTAGGTTAAAGGGAATTTCTCTCCAGCAAAGTCCCGGCCAACAGTCTTTTGAGAGATTGCACAACTACAGACCTTTATCAGGCTTGGAGAGTTACTAGGCCGATATCCTCCAAATGCCACGCTGTAGCAGCAATTACTTGGCAAGAAGTCAGGAACAAATCTTCACACTAATTCAACGAACCAATTGTCTCCTGCAAACACCACTCCCCTTTCACTCCTATTTATTCCCTATTGGAGGGGCCATTCACTGTCCACCTGTGGCTTTACTACCGAGTCGACCCTTGTTCCTTAGCTGTTCCCTTCTCCTGGAAGCTCTGTGCATGCGCACACTGGGAACAGGCTCTAGCTGTTCTTCCACCCCATTGATCTCTGACTCCAAAGGCAGCTGATAACTGTCGGATGGCCCTGGCCCCATCTCTGCCTCCGATTCAGAGCCCTCATCAGAGCCTTCCCCAGACTCTAGGACTGACCCTTGTTCCTCCCCAACCTCCTCACTGTCCGAGTCCAACGCCAGCTCCGCTGTCAGGCCACAACAACAGGGTTTTTAAATAGCTGAATGTGACTAACAGGTATTTCTCATTTTAACTTCGGGAGCTTGGCAACTGACTCAAAACGTACGATGGTTGCACTGTCCCGAAGTCACATGATCCCCTTTTGTGACCTTCTGATAAACAAAAAAGTCAGCAGGGAAGATTCACTTAACAACGGTGGCAAGAAAAGTCGTAAAATGAGGCAGATCCCCCAGGCAGTTGCAGGACTCGAACTCATGTTCTCCTGTTTTCCCCCCTGACAACTTCAACTTCAGGGGTCTCCCAACTTGGCAATTCATAAGACTTGTGCCTTCAAGTCCCAGAATTCCTCAGCCTGCCTTGCTGGAATTTGAAAGACCACAACTTTTAAACTGACCAGGTTTGGGCCTCCCTGCCTTAAACAATGATATGTAGTCCTCTATTTAAGACCATAACTGAGCCCAGAATTACAGCTGTACGTTGAACTGGTCATTAAGTGGGTCACCATATGATCATGCCCAATTTCACATATATATTTTTTGCAACCATTGATGTGAATCCAGTTTCTGAGCAGCATGGTGGATTAGAAGTGAAGTGTTCATTTCCCGCTCGCGAGGTTGAGAGTTTGATCCTAAGTAGCGGCAAATTTTTATCTCTCAGGATGAAAAGAAAAAAATACAGGAAGTCCTCAACTTACGACCACAACTGGTTGCAAAATGTATGTTGTTAAGTGAGTTCTGCCCCATTTTATGACTTTTCTAGCCACCTTTGGTAAGGGAATCACTGCAGTTGTTAAATTAGTATCCCGGTTGTTAAGGGAATCTGGTTTCCCCATTCACTTTGCTTGTCAGAAGGTAGAAATATGGGATCTCACAACCCTGGGACACTACAACCATCATAAAAATGAGTCAGGTGTTAAGTGTCCAGTTCATGTGACCATGGGGATGCTGCAAAAGTTATAAGTGTGAAAGATGGGCATAAGTCACTTTTTGCAGTGATGTTGTCACTTTGAACAATCACTAAATGAACTGTTGTCAGTCGAGGATTATCTGTATTTGCTGCAAACTCAAGATAGGTGACAGGAAAGGCATCCGGCCAGTAAATGCTCAGCTCTATTCAATCTCCCTGACTCTACCCCAAGTTGAGGGATTTTATAAAAAGAAAAAAAAGTGAATCCATTGTCTGCATTGGCTGTTTTTTTTGTAGAAAGTATTCCCATTTTCTGGCAAAATAATTCCTAAATTAAAGGCACGTGATCCCAGGTAGCTGAACGACCATAAAGGCGGGTCGACATGCATCAAAAGAACAATTAATCAGTAGAACAACTTGCTTTCAGAAGTTGTGGGTACTCCAACACTGGAGGTTTTTAAGAATAAACTGAACACCCTAACTGTTGGAAATGCAAACAAGCGCAAGATACCATTTTCCATGTCTGGTGGCTATGCCCAAAAATGAAAAAAATACTGGATCAAAATACATAAATGGCTAAATGAAATCACCCACTGTCAAATAGCGTTGAAGCCTGAATTGTTTCTCCTGGGGATCATTGTGGGTAAATACCCCAAAAAGATTAAATATTTGACTATACATATTATTACGGTAGCAAGAATTGCACTAGAACAAGTTTGGAAAATGTCTACCACACCATCAGATTGTTTAATAATCTGAAAAATCTTTGAATGCACAGAAATGAATAGACTCACCATAGAACTGAATAACAAGAAAGACTCGGAATATTATGCAACTTGGAACAATTGGTATCAACCGATAGACAGTAGAAATAGGAAAGGTATAGTTTAAAAGTAATCTAAACAATTTTTTGTTGTTGTATATGTATGTATATGATTAATGAGAACCTTTTGAAATGGATGAATATTTGTAATGTATGAATATAGCCAAGATTTCTTTGTACTGTCAGAGAACGATGGTGAACTATATCAACATATTTTTCTTTTTATAGAAATATATTTGTATTTTAATATTTTAATTTCAATAAAGGCTTTATTTTAAATTAAAAAAAAGAATAAACTGAAGAACCATTTGTCCGAAATGGTAGAAGGTCTGCTGCTCGTTCCTTCCAACTCTGTCATTCTTAAAGTGGCTAAGGTTGTTTAATCCTGGCTTAGGGCCTCCCTACGTCTAAATCCAGCTTTGAATGCAAATATTAATGGTGGCATTGGCACAATGCCATCCTTGAACCCACGCCAACAGTTTGCATGGTTAGCTGGCTGACGAAACCGCAGGATTTCCGATAAACGTTGCTGTCTCGGTTTACCTGCCATGGTTTTTTAACCTCTCTGAGTCGAGATCCAACCAATAATAAGATCCAGAACCCCATTTCCTATCTGGCTGCTCTTGTGTGGCTGCATTTCCTGCAAGGTTTCCATGCCTCGGTTTCTCTTTGATTGTCCAAGCTGGAAAAATGGATGTGCGTTTAGTACCTTCTCCCTCATAGAGACTCTGCTGTTTGTGGGCTCATATGGCAGCCATGCCTTCTCAGGACAGAGTTTCAAATTAAGGAAATGCGCACAGCGTGCCAATTTCCTTGTATTTCCTTAACTGAAATATTATATCTTTCTGGGTTTACAAGCAGATCCTGTTTCTTGTCTCCCTTCCCTTCCCTTTCTTCCTTTATTCTCACTTCCTTTCCTTTTCTTTCCTGTCCTTTTTTCCTTTCCTTCCTTCCTTTAATTTACTCTCACTCCCTTTCCTTTCCTCCTTCCTTCCTCCCTCCCCCTTTCCTTCTCTTCCCCTTCCTTCCTTTAATTTACTCTCACTCCCTTTCCTTTTCTTTCCTTTTTTCCTTTCCTTCCTTCAATTTACTCTCACTCCCTTTCCTTCCCTCCTTCCTTCCTTCTTCCCCTCCCTTCCTCTTTCCTTTCTTTTCCTTTCCTTCCTTCCTTTAATTTACTAACTCCCTTTCCTTTCCTCCTTCCTTCCTTCCCTCCCTCTTTCCCTTCCCTTCCTTTAATTCATTCCCTTTCCTTTCCTCCTCCCTCTCCTCCCTCCCTCTTTCTTTTCTTTCCTTTCCCTTTAGGCATTGCTCTGTTTACTGGGTTCATTTAAAAAGGTGTCCTTATCCAGACACCCACTCTGATATTATGGTATCTATCTTCTTTTTTAAGTCATTGCCATTTTATAGGTGGATTACAAAGCAATTTTAAAAAAGAAAAACATTCCATTTTCCTACAGTTAACACACAACTGTAATTCAGAAGATAGGATACTATAAATGTTGATCAACTGGAGTTCCTAAACAAGAAATAAGAATTTAACAAATTAATTATTAAAATTGATGGTGCTGAGGTTTTTTTTTACTGTCTATCATCTATCTATCTATCTATCTATCTATCTATCTATCTATCTATCTATCTATCTATCTATCTATCTGTCTGTCTATCTATCATCTATCTATTTATCATCTATCATCTATCAATCATCTATCTCTATCTATCATCTATCTATATCTATCAATCATCTATATCTATCATCTATCTTTTATCTATCTATCATCTATCTATACCTATCTATCTTCTATCTATATCTATCAATCATCCATCCATCCATCCATCCATCCATCCATCCATCCATCCATCCATCCATCTCTCCTCTGTCTTAAGTCTCCTTTCTTCTGTCTGTCTCTTTGTCTCTCTGTCTCTCTAATGTGAATCTGGCTTCCCACCTTACTTTCCCACCTTCCCAATAGTTGTAAGTGTGAAAAACGGACCTAAGTCCCTTTTTTCAGTGCTGCTGTAAGTATGAACCGTCACTCACTGAACAGTTGTAAGTCAAGGACTACCTGTATACTTTTTGCAGTTCCCTTCATCTTTTACCTTTCTTTCCTCTGCCAATTTCTTCCCATTTCCCTCAGAGTTGAGCAAAATAAGGGAAAGCTGAGATGCTGCAGACGGCTGGAACTAAAATGCAGGGATTTTTTTCCAGCTTCACTCCAGCGTCCACGACACTTAAAAGGAACAAACAAGCAGGGCAGAAATGCTCCACGTTACACACACACACACACACATATATAAAATTCATCCAAATTCCCTTTTTCCTTAAGGGGTGGGGGTGGGGGAAATCTCATGAAAGCAGATGGGCTTTGATGAAACTGAAGAGAGGTAAGGAAGAAAATGCCTGAGCCAGCACGAACGCCCTGAGCTTTCCAATTATCTGCATTTCCCCCAGAAGACCTCGTAAAAAGCGAGCATTTATAATTCATGGCAGCTTTGGCAAGCAGGCCTTTTGTAGGATTAGTCAGTATAAGTTTCAACGGAGGGAAAAGAACCAGGATGCTTGCGAAGAAAGGAGTAAAAAAACTTTAAAGAACAGAAATAACAAGAGGTGGATGGGACCTCAGAAGTCATCTAGGCCAACCCCCCTGCTCAAGCAGGACCAAGCGCCAATGGCTGTCTTGTTAAAAACACTTCGGTGATCATCAAGCCGCTGCACTATAGGTAGGCCTCAACTTACGACCGACATCGAGTCCCAAATTTCTGTTGCTAGGCCAGACATTCCTTACGACTTTTTCTTGCCACAGTTGTTCAGCAAATCGCTGCAGTTGTTAAGTGAATAACACAGTCGTTAAGCAAATCTGGCTTCCCCGTTTTGATTCATCAGAAGGTCGCAAAAGGTGATCAGGTGACACACACACACACGGTATTCTGCAACCATCATAAATATGAATCAGTTGCCATGCATCTGAATTTTGATCATGTAACCATGGGTCATAAGTGTGAAATGTGGTCATAAGTCTTTTTTTCCCAGTGATATTGTAACTTTGAATGGTCATCAAATGAACTGTTTCTTGCACACAAAGAATGCTAGACTCAGCAAAAGAAAAAAAAATTCAACCCTCCCCCTCTTTATTTTCTTCCATCCCACCTCTAAAAACCGGCCCATTTAAGCAGAAAAGCAAGTTTCTAGTCTCTCCCACCACAGAGATATGCTTGAGGGCCTTTGGACAATGGCAGCCAAACTCCAGAGGGAGAAGTAGTTGAGTGTCAGCCACTACCAGCAACTTCTCATCTCCGGGCATTAAAATGAGGGGCGTGAGGGGTTTGCAAAGTCATTGCTGATGCAAAATACACCCAATTAAACAATCCAAAATATACCCAATGAAACAATCGTGGTAGTGTTGAAAGAACTCTGCTAGAATAACACTATTCAAAGTTTTCAGGCTGTGGAATGTTAGTTTTTTTTTTTAAAAAATGAAATTCTGAAATTCCTGATCCATTATTTTTATGACAGAAAATAAACTACATTTGAGCAAACTTTCTTTTTTGAAAAAAAAACCATGGGATATTATTTCAGAATGGAATGGGATGGGATGGGAATTGGATAGGATAGGATAGAACATAGATAGAAAATAAGAAAATAATAGAAAATAGAGAATAGAATATAGAAAATAGATAGAAAATAGAATATAGTATAGAATAGAAAATAATAGAACAGAATAGAACATAGATAGAAAATAGAAAAGAATAGAGAATAGAGAGAATAGAATAGAATAGAATAGAATAGAATAGAATAGAATAGAATAGAAAATAGAATAGAACAGAACAGAATTCTTTATTGGCCAAGTGTGATTGGACACACAAGGAATTTGTCTTGGTGTAGATACTCTCAGTATACATAAAAGATACATTTGTTAAGAATCAAGAATCATAACGTACAACACTTAATGATAGTCATGGAGTAGAAAATAATAGAATAGAATAGAACATAGATAGAAAATAGAATAGAAAATAGATAAAAGAATAGAAAATAGAAAATAGAGAAGAGAAGAGAAAATAATAGAATAGAATAGAAAAGAACATAGAAAATAGAATATGGAATATGGAATAGAGTAGAATAGAAATAGAATAGAATATATGGAATGGAATAGAATAGAATAGAATAAAAGCAGAATGGAATGGAATAAATAGAATAGAATGGAATGAAATGAAATGAAATGGGAATAGAGTAGAGTAGAATAGGGTAGACTAGAAATAGAAATAATAGAAATAGAAATAGTATAGAATATTCTTTATTGGCCAAGTATGATTGGACACACAAGGAAATTGTCTCTGGTGCATAAGCTATCAGGATACATACAAGCAACAAGTGATAAATCATGATTATAATCATAGAATAAATCCATCATAAATTATAAGATATGATTACTATGGCGAGATTACAGATACAAGCAGTCCTCAATTTATTTATTTATTTGATTTGTCAATCGCTTACAGGATAATAGGTATATGTATAAACATAGTTATGAATACATGAAATGGATATATATAAGAAAAAAAAAAAAACAATAGGACAGGGATGGTAGGCACATTGGTGTGCTTAGGCACGTCCCCTACAGGCCTCTTAGGAAGGGGATGAGGTCAATAGTAGACAGTCTGGGGTTAAAGTTTTTGGGGTTTGGGGAAGAAAGCACAGAGTCAGGTAGAGGATTCTTACAACAATTCAACAGTGACCATTCACTAAAGTTTTTCACACTGATGACAGCTGTGGCATCCCCTTGGTAACGTGATCAAAATTCAGACATTTGGCAACTGACTTGTATTTATGATGGCCGCAGTGTCCCGGGGACCTATTGTGACCTTCTGATAAGCAAAGTCAATGGGCAAACCAGATTCACGTAACAACCATGTTACTAACTTAACAACCGCAATGATCCACTTAACAACCATGGCAAAATGAAAAGCAGAAACTCACTTCACAACCGTCTCGCTTAGTAATGGAAATTTTGGGCTCCATGGTAGTCGTAAGCTGAGGATTTCCCACGCAGGCTTTCTCCATTGGCTTTAAGCTGACTAGGCAATTCCTTAAACTGCCACCATGGATTTTTATTCTTATTTTATTTTTATTTTGGCAATTAAGGGGGATGTTTCCAATAATACCTTGACTGATAAATCTTTGCTTTTGGGTGGCCATCAAAATAACTTTAGACCGACTTCAATTCCAAGAAGTTCCCTAGGGAAAAATACTGACTTCCACTTTAATGTCAGCTGCTGATCTCAAAGAAATCTCCTGCAATAAATATTGCAGAAGCTTTTCCGACCAATATCTTGGAGCAAAAAATAATAATAGTAATAATCAGGCACCGCAGATCCTTTTTTAATCCATGTACAGACTTTTTTCATTGCTCGAGGGCTCCTCTTTCAAAATTCATTTTCATGCTTTAGAGTAAGACATTTTCTTTGGGTGAATGAGAGGCTTTCAATCAGAAAATTGGCCGTCCCAAGAAGACCACCGCATTTTATTCAGGGCTATTTTTAAGAGCTATCAAGTCACCATATAAATAAATGTGCCATCTTCAGCCAAGACTTCTAAGATTACAGCTGCACTGAAGGTTGAGTGAAACCACACAGGCCCATTAAAAAATAAAATAAAACTGTCCCATATGAAAACTAGATCAGAGAAATCTCCTGAATGTTTTAGTTTGCTTCCAAGTCTTGGAATCACATCTCTGTAACCCTCGAGGTCCAGGAAAAGAAAGATTTTAATCAAGTCAAAAATTCTCCAAATAGAGGCAAATAATGACTTTTTATAGGCACTTTAAAAAAAATTTTTTTTCTTTTTTTTTCACCTGAGAGTTTTGTTCGCACAACCAACTTCACCGATTCTGTTAAGAACAGGGGATTGCAAACTAAACTAAGTTTTAAACCTGGTTAGCCCAACCCTGTTCTGGTGGTTTAGCCAGTTGGTGCAAAGGCAAATGAGGGAAAGTTGAGCGGCTGTATAAATCTTTTCAATCAATAAATAAATGAGATAAATACATTAGATTAACAGAGTTGGAAGGGGCCTTGGAGGTCGTCTAGTCCAACCCCCCACCTACCCAAGCAGGAGACCCTACACCATTTCTGATAAATGGCAGGCTGGTCTCTTCTTGAAAGCTTCCAGCGGTGATGCTCCCACAACTTCTGAAGGCAAGCTGGGTGATTGCTGTCACTGTCAAAAAATTTATTCTTATTTCTAGGTTGAGTCTCTCCTTGATCAGTTTCTATCCATTATTCCTAGTCTGGCCTTTGGGTACCTTGAAAAATAGCTTAATCCCCTCCTCCCTGGGCAGCCCCTCAAATATTGGAAGACTGCTCTCCTGTCTCCCCTGGTCCTTCTCTTCATAAGACTAGTTGTGTCCAGTTCCTGCAACCGTTCATCGTATATTTTAGCCTCCACTCCCCTCATCATCCTGGTTGCTCTTCTCTGTACTTTTTCTAGAGTCTCAACATCTTTTTTACAGTGTGGTGACCAAAACTGGATATGGTATTCAAAGTGTCATCTTACTAAGGCTTTATAGAGTGGTATTAGTACCTCCCATGATCTTGGTTAATCTTAGAAGACCTCCCTCTGTTAATGCAATTTAGGATTGCATTGGCTTTTTTGGCTGCCACTGCACCTGCTGGCTCACATTTAGCTGGCTGTCCCGTAAGACGTCAAGATCCCTTTCATAATAAATATGAACAAATAAATAACCTTCTCATAATGAATAAATAAACCTGCCGGTTTAGTTTATGATTGCATGCATTGTGTGAATGCAGAAGTAGCTCCTTTCAATAACTAGGTGAATTGGATTATGGGAAGGTAGCCAGGCTGTCCCTTGGGGAAATGGTTGAACATTTTGGTCAATGTGGCCCAGCTAAATTTCAGGATACCTGCAACTCCTAACCAAGGTTTTTCAAGGTGTCTGGGAGAAGCTACAATGACATTACACTTGCTATGATGTTATAGTACAGATTGACTGATGACAATGGAGCCCAAAATTTCTGTTGCGAAGGCAGACAGCTGTTTAAGTGAATTTTGTGGAACATTTCTTGCATGGGATCACGTGGGATCTCATAAAACCGCTTTCTAACGTTAAGGATCGGTTGATTTACCACTTCCAATGACGCCCCAAGGCAGAGTCCATGCTGAAAAT
Organism: Laticauda laticaudata; assembly: GCA_004320025.1. NCBI lineage: Eukaryota > Metazoa > Chordata > Lepidosauria > Squamata > Elapidae > Laticauda > Laticauda laticaudata. Next base: position 8,345 of record BHFT01081982.1, on the reverse strand, counting down.
GCAGTTAAATTAGCAATGGGAAAAAGGCAGAATCACTTGATAATGCCAGGAAAGATTGCCTGTATTGGATACAGGTAGGCCTCGACTTACGATCATCGCTTAGCAACCGTTTGACATTACAACACACCCCTTCCCCCCAAAGACACAGGTGGTCCCTCACTTACGACCACAATTGAGGCCCAGGTTGCTACGTGAGATGTTTCTTAAGTGAATTTTACCCCATTATATGACCATCCTTGCCGCAGTTGTTAAACAAATCATTGCAGTTGTGAAGTTAGAAACACGGTTGTTAAGTGAATCTGGCTTCCCCATTGACTTTGCTTATCAGAAGGTCGCAAAAGGGGATCAATTGACCAAGGACGCTGTGACCATCATAAATATGAGTCAGTTGCCAAGCATCTGTCATGCCCCTGCCGGAGTCTGAATCCATTGACTATGGAGGAAACTGGGGAAGGGCAAAGTCCAGCTGGGAAGAGCAGGGGAAAGGAAGTTCAGAGGAAGACCCAGGCCCACCCCCCTCTTCATCCTAGGACACGCAGGGAGGAACGGAGAAGGGAGCAACGTGGGTTGCGTGGCTTACGGGAGAGGAAAGGGCCCTGATTCTCTTCATTAGCCACACCTAGGAATGAGAGTTTAAAAGAGTTGCAGGCTGCTGGGAACAAACATGAGTTTATCTTATGTTGACTTCAGTTATCTGCATTCCTGGCATCCTCCCAAACATACTGAATTACTGCCGTGCCTTCCTGCAGGTCTGGAACTCTTGCTCCTGCCCTGCCAGATTAATTACCTCATTTTGCCTCAATTGGAGTTACAGTTTTTGTTGACCACGTTTTGGACTTGAATCTCTGCAGCCAAAGGCTGTTCCTGAGAGTTTTTCTCCAGCCCAGAAGGTAACCAGGACATTGGGGGCAAAGTTGGAGCTAATAAAGGGAGTCCCACTGATCATCTGACTGTGTTGCCTTTGTGCCACGCCCCTTTGACTGAATTTTGATCATGTGACCGCCGAGATGCTACAACCGTCGTAAGTGTAAAAAATGGCCATGAGTCACTTTTTGCCATCGTAATTTGGAACAGTCTCTAAACAAAGGGTTGTAAGACGAGTAGGTTAAAAGTCGCACGTAACCCTAGTTCTACATTCAATATTTGCTATTTGCTCTTCTCTCGGTAACAGCTGCAAAAATAAAACGGAACAATTGCACGGATGCGTCCCTGGGTGACAAGCATCAGTGAAGGTGATTCAGGTATTATAAATAAAAATAAATCACAATTTAAGTAATCTGCATATCGTGTAGCCCTGAATCAGAACTTTAAAAATAGCATCGGAGTTGAAGTTCTATGCCAACAGAATGAGTGAACAGCTCATTAGGTCCCTTCAGACTTTGAAAATATGTCTGTCTGTCTATCTTGCCATGGTTGTTGTAGTTGTTGCATTAGTAACACAGTTGTGTAACACATCTGTCTTTCATGACTCAAACAGGACTAGAACTCACAGTCTCCTGGTGATTGGCCCAAAGTCACCCAGCTGGCTTTCCTGCCTAAGGCTGGACTAGAACTCTCCGTATCCCGTTTTGTAATCTTGTGTCTTAACTCCTAGACCTAAAAGTGGCCCTTACTAAGTTATTTTTTCTAAATCTGATGAAGGGATCTTGAAATGCCAAAGCATTTCCTTTCACACACATACACAAACCACACAGAGGCACAAAATCAGTTGGCTTAATTAAAAAGAATTGCCTCTCTAGATTTTTATAAAATTTCCATAAATATCATTTTCTCAGTGCTGTAATAGAAATGAGCAAAAATAATGAGGTTAACAGCTCATCAGTCAAGCCACCAGCCCATGTCTAAATACATTTTCAAGACATTTGCCGGCTGCTGGGATCCTTACAAAAGAGACCATTTTCATAGCATCCATGGTCCCTAGAGGCCACCCAGCCCACCCTGCTTCTCAACATAGGAAGGGAAATGAAAGAAGTCTCCCTTCTGCTTGAACCCATCCAGTGCCACCCACACAGCTCAGGACCAAGGTATCAGAGTCAATTTAGTATCGCGGCTGCCACTGTAAAACACAGTAAGCAAAAAATTAATTAACCCAGGAGACAAGAGGAAAAACATTTCATCAATGGTCCCCTTATCATCCAAACTGCTTGCGCAGCAATTTAGATGCAATTATTTTAGCTCCTTCTTAGTACAGAAAAGCAGCAGCACTGACATAATTTCCTTCTTTCCTTCCCTCCCTTCACCTTCTCTCTCTCTCTTCCTTCCCTCTCTCCTTCTCTCTTCTCTCCCTTCCTTCCCCTTTTCTCTTCCTTCCCTCTCCCTCCCTTTTTCCCTTCCTTCCCTGTGTCTCCCTCCCTTCCCTCCATCCTTCCCCTTTTTCTTCCTTCCTTCCCTCCTTCCCTCCCTTCCCCTTCTTCTGCATCCTTCCCTCCCTCTCTCCTCTCCTTTCCTTCCTTCCCTCCCTCCCTCTTCTCTCCCTTCTTTTCTTACTTCTTTTCCTCCACCTTCCTTCCTTCTTCCCACTCCTGGCTTGTGCTGAATTTCACCCATGATGTTAAATTAGTAAACTAGGAAAATGAATTCAGCTCAGCAAGCCATGCAGTTTGTTAGCTCTGCCAACCTAAACCCGGCTGGCGTCAGCGGTTCGTTAGGGGGGATACCACAAGGAAAGGAAATTCAAACAGTCACCAAGAGTAAAAATTGTGTCCTGTGTATTTCTACCCACAAAGACTGCCTTGTTGTATCTTTTTCCAATTCATAATATGTAAAATATAGAAAGGGAAGGGGAGGTGAGGAGTGGAGAGGAAAAAAATAGAAAAGGAAGAGAAGGGGGAAGAGAAATGAGGAAAGGAAAGGAAAATAAAGGAAAGGAAATGAAGGAAGGAAAGGGAAAGGAAAAGTGAAAGGAATGGAAAAGAAAAGGAAGGAGCAAGAGAAAGGAAGAAAGGAAGGAAAATGAGGAAAGGAAAGGATAGAAAAGAAAGGAAAAGAAAAGAAAAGAAAAAAATGAAAGGAGGAAGGAAAAGGAAAGAAAAGGAAGGGAAGGGAAGGAAAAGGAAAGGAGGAAGGAAATCTCCTCAAAAGAGATGACCCGAAATCTCCCCAAAAGAGATGACTCTGCTAAAAAACAAAATTCACAGGTGCTTTGGGAGGAATCAACTTTAATAAAGATTTTAAGAGATTGATGGTTCCCACACTCATTTCTTAATGCTCTTTCCAGGAGACATATTTTTACCAAGTTAAAACCAGAGCGATGTTTACATATTTACTTCTGGGATGCAAAGAAGAACCAACATCTCATTAGAAGCCTATAAGCACAGCCAAATTTTATTGATCGATTATATCGTCTTTTTTTCCAAGGTCACAGCAGGTTCCCTTAATTTAATCCCCACAATAACCCTGCAAGGGAGGCCTGGGCTGAGAAAGTGAGAGAAGCCCCCCAAATATCCTGTGATTTTCTATCCACCCATTCATTTATTCAATTTATTCATTCCAAGTGGACAGCTCACAACAGTTAAAAATAACCCCAAAAACCTCAGTATATCCTTCACAGGAGAAATGTATGGACTTCAATTCCCAGAATTCCCCAGCCAGCCTGCTTTAAGAAGTCAGGACTCTAACTGCTACCTGGGAGATTCTGGGAGTTGAAGTCCACCCAACTTAAAAATTGACAAAGTTAAAAAACCCGGTGCTTAAAGAGAGATCAACAGGAAAGTGACACACACAGCAACAGTTGTGTAATGCGCGTAGCATGCCTCACAATCAGGATGCCCGCAGCCATCCGCACAACTTAAGCAATAATCGTCTTTTGTAACAGGATAAGTGCTCGTTGTGGAGAGAAAGCTGTGAGAATATTGTCTCCCTTCCTTTGCCAGGGTTTGTTTTTTTCCTTTCCCAAAACTAATTCCAGTTAGTTGTGCGAAAAAGCCAATTTAAGTCCCTGTTTTGTCAACCTGATTTGGTTTTAAAAAAAGCAAGTTGAAAGTATTTTGCAATTATTTTTATTTTATGTAGAGAAAAATCGAGGCATCCATGCTACTCGGCAGCCTAGAAAAAATTAAATAAATAAATAAATAAAATAAAATAAAACTGCATTATGGGTAGTCCTTGACTTAGGACAAGTGAGCCCAGAATTTATGTTGACAAGTGAGACATTTGTTAAGTGAGTTTTGCCCTACTTTACGACCTTTCTTGGCCTAGTTGTTAAGGGAATCTGGCTTCCCTCATTGACTTTGCTTGTCAGAAGGTCGCAAAAGGGGAGCACCTGACTTCAGGACACTGCAACCATCATAAATGTGAATCAGCTGCCAAGCAGATTACCTGTAGATAAAGGGAGCCCTTGATTGACAACTGTTTGTTAAGTGATCATTCAAAGTTACACCACCACTGAAAAAAGAGGAATGTTTTTCACACTTACGACCACTGCAAGTCACCATAAGGTCGTAAGCCATAAGGTCACATAATCAAAATTCAGGTGCTTGGCAACTGACTCGTATTTATGATGGTTGCAGCATCACGGTGTTGTGGTTCGCTGGCAGCAGGTGTGGACGGCTGAGGTATCGGAGAGTGAGGACTTGGATGAGGTGCCTGCTTGTGATGCAGGGATGGGGCCAGGACCAACAGAGAGTGGAGTGCTGCCTTCGGAGATTGTGGAGACTGGCAGCAGTGATGAAGAGGACCCCGAGGAGCCTGGGCCTAGTGTGCATGCACGCAAGGCTGCTCGAAGGAAAGAGCAGCAGCATGGGCGATTCGGGAGTAAGGCTGCAAAGGTGATGGCTCCTCCTTTAAGAAGTAAAAGCCAGCTGAGAAACCGGAGTTCTTTGCAGGAAGCAAAGAAGTTTTTGCACTCAAGCCATGTGGACGTTCAGAATATCTTGGTTGATGTTTGGAGACACTTTGTGTTTGAAATATTTCTTAGTAACTTGATCTAGTGTTCTTGGCATCCTTGCACCACTTTGGCAAGGCTTGTTCTTATCAGAGACAATTAGTTTGAAACAGCCTTTTAACCGGGAAGGAATGAAATTCTTAAAGAATCATTAAAAGATTTTGCTATTACCTCCATTTCATATTTGTTTCCTTGGAACAAGGTTTGGGTCATGATCTCCTTTTGTGACCTGAGTTCATTTAGTGACCATTCACTCAGGTTTTTCACACTTATGACCGTTGCAGCATCTCCATGATCGTGTGGTCAAAATTCAGTCACTTGGACACAGACATTGCATTTACAATAGTCGTGTGGTCTCCTTTTGCGACCAGACCAAGCCAAGTCCACGGGGGAGGCAGACTAGCTGAACAATCGTGTGACTAACTTAACCGCTGCAGCAGTTCACTTAAATTTTTAGGTTCTATCCCAGCACAAGACCTAAAATGGACATCTAAACATCAAAAACGTCATCAAAAAAGCAGAACAAAGAATGTTCTTTCTGCACCAACTCAGGAAGCTCAAACTGCCCAAGGAGCTGCTGATCCAGTTCTGCAGAGGAATTACTGAGTCTATTATCTGCATCTCTATCACTGTCTGGTTTCGCTCTGCAATCCAGCAGGACAGATACAGATTTCAGAGGATAATTGGGACTGCAGAAAAAACAATTACTACCCACCTGCCTTCAATCGAGGACCTGTATACGAGTCAAAAAGAGGGCTGTGAAAATATTTACAGACCCCTCACATCCTGGACATCAACTGTTTCAACTCCTTCCCTCAAAACGACGCTATAGAGCACACCAGAACAACTAGACACAAGGACAGTTTTCCCCCGAATGCCGTCACTCTGCTAAACAAATAATTCCCCTAACACTGGCCAGCTATTTACAAAGTCGGCACTACTATTACAATTAATCTTCTCATCTCTCCCACTTGTGACTGTATGGCTGTAACTTTGTCGCTTGTATCCTTACGAGCTATATTGACTGCTTCCCAGTATGATTTGATTGCTTATTGTATCCTATGACTATTATTAAGTGTTGTACCTGATGATTCTTGACTCTTGATGAATGTATCCTTTCTTTTATGTACCTTGAGAGCATTTGCACCAAGACATATTCCTTGTGTGTCCAATCACACTTGGCTAATAAAGAATTCTAATTCTAAAATTCTAACTTTGGCAAAGAAGGCCATTGGCAACTCATAAAACATCTCTATGCTCGTTTTAGTAGTTGCCATATATTCAAAAAAAAGGGAGGAAATGGAAGTACATTCCAACTCTAACCTTTAAAAGATTGTAACTAAAATACCAGGGCTTTTGCCTGGGAATATATTTAATTGGAGACAGTCACAAAATGGGGCAAAAGAAACCCCTCACTGAACAACTGTCTCATTTAGCAATGGGAATATTGGCCTCGATTGCGGTCACTCGGTTGAGGACTACCTATATTCCAAGGGCCTGAAAGTTTATGAATAAAATTCAAGCAATCCGCGAGTTTCTTCTCAATGCACGAGTTTGAGAATTAACATTTTAGCGTGCTGGTCCTCCTTCGATGGAAAACTGATTTGTGGAGATGAGGAAGGGAGAGGTTTAAGCAGGAAGAGGGGATGGAAAAAGAAGGGAAGAGAAATAAACGAGCGCAGCTTGCTTGCTTTTGAATGACACACATGGTTCTTGTTAAGAGGCATCCATGAAAAACCCCGTGTTGTCGCCGCCTGTCAGGATTTCTCGGATCCTAACCAGAGCCACCAAGCCACCCACAAAGACAGATGGGCCTTCCAGAATCGAGAACACCACACAATTCGTTCAGAGAAACCGTTGCAACGTTTGAAGCCAGAAGGAAAAAAAAAACCTCTGGAAGGAATGAGAGACCTCAACAGCAGAAGACGCCCTGATGGCTGCAAAGCTAGGAGACTTCAAAGAGGTGGAGGAAGAGGAAGAGGATGGGGCTCTGAGCAAAACGTCTCCAAGCTATGGAAGCAAGGTCCTCTCAGAGCTGGGGGGGGGATGGGACTCAGCCAACTGACACCTCAGCTGGGATGGGTTATGTAGTCAGCCCTTTGGTGGGATGGAGAAGCGAGACGTCAAAGGATACCATTGTGTGGCTGGTGTGTTTGAGCATGGCAGAATAGGCGAGCAACACAATACACCTCTGGCAAAATCCGAGTTTGGCGTGTGGTGTGAACATGCCAGTGTATTTTCCAGGTCCATTTTTGGGGGGTGGGGTGGGGTGGGAGGGTAACTTGCAAACCATCTTCCACACAGTGTTGAGATATACCAAACCTTTACTAGTGGAGAAGACTCAAGAGGAGGGAGATGTCCAACCTTGGCAGCTTTAAGACCTGTGGACTTCAACTCCCAGAATTCCCCAGCCAGCATGGATGGATAGATGGATGGATGGAAAGAAAAGAAGGAGGGAGAGAGGGAAAAAGGAAAGAAAGGAGGGAGGGAAAGAGGAAGGAAGGAAAAGGGAGGGAGGAAAGAAGGAAAGAGAAAAGAAAGGAAAGAATGAAAGATAGAAAGGAAGGAAGGAAGGAGGTAAAAGGAAGGAGAGAAAGAAGAAGGAAGGAAAAGGGAGGGAGGAAAGAAGGAAAGAGAAAAGAAAGGAAAGAAAAAAGAGAAAAAGAGAAAGGGAGGAAGGGAGGAAAAAAAAGAAAGGAGGGAGGGAGGAAAAAAGGAAGGAGACAAAGAGGAAGGAAGGAAAAGGGAGGGAAGGTAGAAGAAGAAAGGAGAGGAAGGAAGGAAAGAGAGAAAGAAAAAGAAAAAAAGGAGAGGAAGGGGAAGGGGAAGGGAGGAAGGACTATGGCTGGCTGGCGAACTCTGGGAGTTGCAGTCCACAGATCTTAAAGTTGCCACGGTTTGATTCCTCCCTCCATTTCATGAATTGGTTCCCATCAATCTAACCATTAGATCTCCGGGAGTTCTGAACAATGCTTGAAATCAGGAACCTTCCCAAGGAAGCCACATTTGCCAGATTTTCCTTGCATTTGCAGAGAAATTTGAAGAAAGAGGTTCTTGACGCTCCCCAGCTGGATCGGTAGGATCGGATTAAAGCCAAACCGGGCCTGTCTTGGCTGGTATTTGAATAGGAGACAACAGCCAGGAGCCCAGACTGAAAGAAATAATAAAAGCAAAAAGCAAGTGGCAGCAAACCACACTTCAGCCATTCACACAAGCCCCTTCCCGCAGGAACAGCAGGGAGGCTGCCAAGAATTCTGGGAGTTGAAGTCCACACATCTGGAAGAGGGTCAACTTTTGATTGCAAGCCACCCAAGTCGTTTCTATGACTTAAACATGGAGAAATATCAAGGCTCCATAAAGCTTTCCTTCCACTAAGCATTTAAAAATAGCAGAACTTTGTAGATATCTATCTATCTATCTTAGTTTTTTGGAGGGAAAATAAGGAAATAAGGGGGGGGGGGGA